>JAJJWW010004075.1:0-25461 GCA_023531295.1 Papaver armeniacum
TAATTTGTTGTTGTCAATTGTCAAAGAACTTCAATTAAAACCCAATTTGGTAGACAAACGAGCCCAATTTGTATTTCCTTCTTAGGTCTCTAATCTGCAATCTCATTCTTCATCTCCTAACCCGTATGACCTTCGAACTCTAAAGTGTTCTTCACCCTCTCTCAATTGAAAATAGCTACAGATCCCCTTGTTCACCAGCATCAACTGAATGAGAAAGAAAAGTGGAAGAACTTGATTTTCTTCTAGATCTTTTTTTTTTGAAGGAACAGGAGAAAATTCTCCCAATTTCATATATTACGAAGAACGTTTACAACGATTGAGTACATCATAATTGAAATACATGAAGAAATACAAAATCTATGTATTCTAAAATACATCAAAAGTATCAAATACATGTAATTCATAAAGGAACTCGATAATATTTGGGGATGGTGTGAAGATTTTGATTCCACCATTTGAATTGTTGTTCTTCATCAAGAAGAAATTTTTCTTCTTTATTAAGAATAAATTCTCCTAAAAGAGAGGAGTAATCTGCAGTACATATCGAAAAAAACGATCACATCTGGTAGCCATGGATTTCCATAAGAATACAAATCTACGTCAATCCGATGTAATTCGCCCTCAAAGAAGATATACTTGAAACGATCATAACGATCTAACGAAGCGCCTAAATGGCTATATGAAATGTTTTTACATACACATAATAATAATAATAATAAACCTAATTGACTTAAACAAGCCATTAGATGGAAAACAAGAGAACACACAAACATATATACACAGAGAAACCTAATAATCACCAAATCGTGGATTATTTTTATTCTAGATAAAGATTATTACATACTATTATCCAAATCTACCCATTAATCGGATTAAATCCGGGTAGATTTGGTATGTTTCTTGAAGAACAACTTGGATCGAGAAAATTTAGTTTTTTTCTTTTAGAGAGAGAGAGAAGGAAGCGGTTTTGAGGAGAAGATACGCACTTTTTGATCTTCTTCTAGATCTAAATCTTAGTGTTATAAATTGGACGGTTTAAGGCACGGTGAAAAAGCAGATTTTATTTTTTTATTTTTATGGGTTTAATTTATCGGGGAAGACGAGGATAATTTGGGCATTTCACTATTTTTTTTACTTTTTTGTCACGTGTATAATCTTTGCCATGTCATTAACCGGAGAACCAACGGAATATATGACGATAGGAGGTTTCACTAATTTTATTTACGTAGGGGAGGTAACTCAAATTATGATCTTCGCTGAGAGGTAACACAAATTCCCCATAAATCTTCTTCTTTGCTAAAAACAAATTAAAACTATATGATGCAAAGTTTAGAACCACAGTAGTCGGTGAGTTGTAAATGCTTGCCAACATAGTATTTCACTAGCCTTCTTTATGCTTTTCTTAAGGTAACCTGTCCTACAATTTGATCAAACAATATTAAGCGGTTGCACTTTACAAAGTAGAATAAGTAGCCAACTATCAAAAATTCTCCCAGAGGGAGAAAAAGAAAACTAAAAGAAAACCGCCTCTCACAAAACAGCCTACTGCACGTCTCCCAAGACGCGGCCCCCACTGGGACCAAACAAAAAACAAAAAATAAAGGGAACATTATCTATATACCCCTAGTATGAGACCCCTTGAAAAATACCCTTTCAAACTTAATATATACCCCTAAGCTTAATACATTACTAAAATACCCTCTTTTATATAATGTATATACAAAACCAATACCCCTACACTTTTCAAACAAAAACAAAAAACACTTTACTGTCCACCACCACCACTGTCCACCGCCGCCACCAACCACCACCACATTCCGCCACCGTCGCGAACCACCACCGCCTCCGCCTCCGGAAACCACCACCACTGTCCACCGCCAACCACAACCTTCTTCTGTCACCGCCGCCAACCACCACTTTTCGCCACCGCCGCCAACCACCACCACTGTCCACCACTGCAAACCACCACCATCGTCGCTAACCAGCACCACCACCACCAATCATCACCACCGCCGCCAACTACCACCACCACCGACAACCAGCGCCACTGTGCACCACCACCGACAACCACCACCACCCACCGCCGCCGCCAAGTACCACCACCACCATCCACCGCCACCGCCAATCACCACCAGCAACCACCAATTCCACCACCACCATGTGGAGTCAACTTGTTGAAGTTGTCTCCAAATCTGAAGGCAACTAGCACAAAGTTGTCTTTGAATCTCAAAACCAACTAGCTCGAGTAGTTTCCATATTTGAAAGCAACTATCTCAAGTTGCCTTCAAATATGGAATCAACTAGCTCAAGTTGCCTTCAAATATGGAATCAACTAGCTGAAGTTGCCTCTGAATATGCAAACTCAATAAGAAGACTCACATATTCACCACACCATCGGTGCTCAACCAACAATTCAAACCACCACCAGACAGCACCACATCCTCCATCTCTTCTGCTGCAACAGTTTCATAACCACAACCAACATGAGACAACAGCTGCAGTCACTTCCACATGCAACAACTTCATGACCACAACCAACATGAGCCAACAAATGTAATCACTTCCATGCCCTTACTCAAACACCATCATCAATACACAAGCAGCACCAACTCCTTGTTATGCTCTTGTTTTGGATACATATTCGGTTCTGCTCAACTTCTAAGCATTCATCTATTCTCTTGACTTCAAAGCATACGCATCAACTGAGAACAACCATATTCTTCACTGTCTTCTTATATTATGCCTTTTAATCACCATGGCATCATCAATTCCATCAACATCAACACAAAGACAAACAACTCTATCCATCGACTTTATCCGTAATTCTACTTGCTTGAGACTCTCAGCTCCATAGTTGTCTGATGCGTGTCGTAACCACAATAAATTAATTAATACTTTACTACCTAATTAACAAGTAATATAGGGTACTCAAGGTCGATCCCACGAGGAGCACGAGATTCTAGTTGTAAAAATTGTCACGAAAGGGGGGTGTAAAAAGCAAAAGAAAATAAACAAAGCAATTAAAAGATAAAGTTGAAAGTAATAAGAGAGACAAGATCAAGGAATCCTTCTTCGTTGCAAAACAATGATTCAAGTTATGTTCTTTTCTACTTGTTATTAGTCATGATTATCACCAAGTAGGATAGCAGTCATGCAAGCTAGCCCCAAAATCCCTAATTTCACCGAGTGCATGTGTCCGCGGTTAGTTATCGATTCTATTCAAAAGAACCACCACGAGGTTCGCTTACAAGATGTAATTCCACTGAATGCATTAAGATTTATGAATTTAGGTTTAGTACTAGTAGTTAGACTCGGTTCGCTTGGTCCACTTTCTAGCGTTGTTTCTACACACAATTGCTCCACGAATCCCTCGCAAGGTCTTTGTTTTCTACTTGTGTAAAGTGTCGAGAACGATTACTTATTCCCTAACTTATACTAGATTTAGATTAAACTAACAAATCAATTTAGCATGCATTCTAAACAATCTATCAATCAATCATGAATGTCATTAAGATCATTCCTATTAGTAAAAACAAACGATAATCATGTGAAAAACTTCAAGATAGAATTAAAAACAAAAACTCAAATCATATTAAGAACTAGGAATTCATCCTCAATCAATAAATTAACTACTCATGTTAAAGAGTTCACACAAAGAATAAGAAAAGAAAAGTGTTGTGTGTAAAGATGTGTGTAGAAGTTGTAGAAAACTTCTCTATTTATAGGCTTCAATATTCTCCAAATCTTCTAAGGAGTAGAATCCTTTTCCTTTAGCAATTCAATTTCCAATTCCAAGCTTTTCTCAACTCTTCCACCTTCTCTTTCCAAATTTGAGTCCATTCTCCATCCAATTCCTAGCCCAAGTCTTCACACCCATGAGAGAAGTCCATAGAAAATTACGGAATTTTGCTCAGGAAAATCGGGATTGTGGTTTAATTGTCGCACTTTGTCGCTTTGAAAGTTGTCGTAGAGTAATGGAATATTCAGTCAAGATTCACATTATCATTAGGTCAAACTAACGGGTCAATAATTAGTCAATCGGGTCAAAGTATGGGTCACGAGTCGAGGCAGGAGTCGATTCTTTGAGTGGTGATTTGGTCCTAGCCGAGCCATTTTGCACGAGGCTAAACTTGTTGCAAAGACAATCATTGTGCATGACCAGCCATAATGGCTATACCTTTGCAAGACTTCTTCACACTATCTTGTTGTGCATTTTGCGACCATTCATCCTGCGAAACCACTTTCCACCTTCAATCATTCAAACCCGGTCATTCTTTCTTGCAGACTGTAGAACCTCAGCAAGTGTAACTGCAACAATCACCAATATCGGTTCATTTCCTTTAATTCGCTTGCAACCACGGTTTCAACTCGAGCTCAATAACTTTGCAATACATTTCTGTTAACTCAACTCTAGTCATAAGGCAAACCCAATTCTGAGTTCCATTTCTTCCATTGTTTCTTCCTCACTTGCCTTGACTCCAATTTGCCACCAATTTAACCACCAACATCATCTAACTTCCGACTTCAACAACTCCATATGCTCATTCAACTCCTTGAATTTCCACACGAGACCACCTTGGCTGATAGTTCAACAACCAACTTCCCTTCTTTCAATTCCATCGATTCTGCGGCATCATATCCACCGGATTCGATCACCAAAAGCATTGCTATCATTCAAGCTCTCGCAAATTCAACCAACCACCAATACATTTGCATCGGTTCATTCCCATTACTAGATCGAACTACGGCTCCATTGTGCAAGATATGTGCACTTCATCCGCCACTGCAACTCACTTGGCACTTCCTTATCTGAAACTCATACTCAGTAACCTCCAAGCTTTGCAAACTCCCACTGCAATCTCCTCGATTCAGCTTTGCCATTGGCAACACACATCTCCGGCTCTTATATTCCGGCAAAGCCATAGCATCTTAACCTTAGTGGCGGCTCAATATTCTCCGGTCCCAGTTCTCGGCTCAAGGCCTCAAACATTTGATTGTGATGCATACGTAGCTTTATTTCAACACTTGCAGACCCGCCTAGATCGGCCACGGCTTGAGACCAACATCCTTCCCGCATTGCATAGCTACCACTCACGCAACCCATTTGCTTCCCATTGCACACACGCTCATACTTCCTTGGTCATAAGCCCTTGTCTTTGCCATCCCCATTACCTCTGCTTTAATGACCTAACTCCTTTCTTTGTTCTTCTCCATCTTGATCAAATTCCTCACCAAACCCTCGAAGACATCCATGGCAAATACCCACAAATGAGATTCGAACACGAGACTCAACCCATTTCTTACTTTCTCAAATCAACTCAAGAACTGCATCACCGAATTCAAACACCAACTCACTCTCCTAAAATTCCACCAGTTCCTTCCTTAAATCCTAGAATGAGACTAATTCATTCTCAATCGGTATCAATCTAAGCTCAACCCAGGATAACAGATCGAGCCTAAACCCCATGAATTTCCTCTGGTAGCTCGAGTTTCACATATTCGAACCCTAAGGTGAAGTTATCATATAAATTCAACCAATTTCTTCTCTTCTCAACAATGAGATACATCCATCGATTCACCAATTCTTAGATCTCCTTTCTTCACATCTGATTTCTCGACTCACAGTGACTTGTTTTCACCACCACCCATTTCATCTCTCTCGAGACATCGACCCTCTCGATCTTCCATTTATCTTGAACTCTTTGATTTCGTTTTGGTTTCGGCTCCAATTACTTCAAATCTTCATCTCAATGGCATCATCAAGCTTTGAATTTTTCTCTCTTCTCTCGATCCAGAGACTTCAATGTGACATCGCCAATCATTTCGGTGGAGAAGTGAGTAAATGTTAGAGAAAACATTTCTCGATTTAGGTTTAAGTGTAATAATGGGATGGTTATCCCCACTTAGGTTGCTTCGATAAGGGATACTCGGCATGACCCCCTAACCAATCTTTGGTTGTCGTTTAATACTCTTCAAAAGAGAGTTGTCCCTTAACCTTGATTTGGGCTCCGAGATAGTGTTCTTTGTAAAATGACCTTTTTGCCCTTTTTGGCTCCAAATTGGGTGATTTCTTCTTCTTTTCCTTAAATGCGACTCCAAAGTAGCTATAAAACTCAAAACAAGCGTAAAATACATAATTTACGAAAAATAGCAAAGAAAGCATAAACTACTAGATAGTAAATTAGGTGTATTCTACACCTATCAAATTCCCCCACACTTAGACTTTGCTAGTCCTCGAGCAAATCAAACTAAAAACTCACAACCTCAAAGCGTTCAAGCGTCACAAGCATCCAAAGAGTTATGAGGACATAGAATTTCTGCATGCTAGTAATTAAGAAGTTAGAAATACCAAAGAACATATTCTCATTCTTAAATGTTGAGTGAGAAATAACCACACCATAATGAGAGAATGCGTGTTTGAGAAACGATCAATAAGCATTTCGCCTCGACACGCCTCACCAAAAAGGATTTTATGATAATTGCACTCGAAAAGACTGGCTTTTATGGTTCTCACATGTGTGCGGTAGGAATGAAGAAAGAATTTCACAACACGTTGAATGGTGGGAAGGACAACTTAGAAATATTTTTAAAAACCCACATCTTTTAACATTTTGAAAAACCATTTTTCTGACGATCTCTAAGAAAGGAAATCAACCATATATCATCGAGGATGAGATTACTTACTCACCTTCACATCCGATCGCCAATTATGATAACACCACTCTCACGGCATCCAATAGAAACGTCTTCGCTCCTTGTCTTTAACTTCTTAGTCTTCGGTTTCAACTATTGATGATAAACCCTTGAATTTCATAAATCCTTAACAATTCTTAACTCTTTTTACCTTAAAATCCTTGTCGCTTGAAACTTCCTTATAAATTTTCCTTTCCCACGGCTTATAACAAATATTTCTCTTATTTTTCTCTTTATTTATTTATTTATATATATATATATATATATATTTTTTTTTATACCATGGCCGTGGGAGAAGTATTTTACCGCTTGATTCTTCACAACTTGTATCGTCTTGAAATCATAAACTTCAAAAATTTTCACATTTTACTTTTCTTCGCTTTCATGAATAAGTCTTCATACTTGAATATAAAATTACCTCATTGTATTGTAAGTCCCCAACTTATATGTAAAAATCCGCTCTTTGTATGTTGCTTTACTTGTATTTGAAATTTGCTCTTTTTCTCGTTCCGTTGCTTGTAAACCTTAAACTTTTCCAACTTTCCTTGTAGATTTTGATGTCGATCCTTGTTGATGATGAGAGTGTTTCTATGGATCCGTTGTTGTCGAGAGAGAATGGTGCTAGCTGCAAATCGAACTACAAGAAGGAAGCTTTCATCCATGGACGTCACCCTCATGATTGACAAAATTAGCACTCAAGAGATCAAAGAGTAGTGCTTCTATTGGTAGGAGGTTGGGTAGCTCACCATTCTACCCGGAATTAACTTACGGTGACACACACTCAAAAGAAGCTCTTTAGTAGATGGAAAATTTCTGGTGGGTGCCTCACATGATATGAATACGGGTAGTCTCCACTAATGATTGATCAGCAACTCTAATAACGCACTTCTCCCTGCACCAAATTCGCATCACCGGCATGATTAAATCCATTATTTAACACTCAAACAAGCAAGAAATCCGAATGTAGTTTTTTTAACATTTCCAAGTTCAATTATGTCGGTCAAAATCTCTATGTAAACATACCTAGAAGTATGCTAGTGACTCTAAAATCTTTAAAAGTTGGAGTTTTTAAGTAAAACTTTTTTCTTTTTTTTTTTCAAATTTTTTTTAATATTTTTGTAATTTTTGTTTTAAAAACATGCTTAACCACTCCCCCACACTTAAACCTTACATTGTCCTCAATGTAATTGAATCCTCTAGTAAAGTCAAGGTGGGAAATTTTAACATGATAAGAAACAAGAAAAAAGAAATAATCAAAAAGCAAAAAGATAAGAAATACAAAACCGATGGGTTGCCTCCCATTAAGCGCTTGTTTTAAAGTCGACGTTTGACTTGGCTCTTGTAAGATTCATTCCCCATATACTAACAATCGGAAAATTTGAGGATCCACCCATAATACCTGTTTTGCAAACAATAACTCCATACAAATATTAGCACAAGAAAACAATAGTGATGTTATCGCTCGATAGAAATTTCCCCACACTTATTCTCGTCCACACTCGGAAGTGTATAAAGAACATAGAATTTTGGAACTTCCATGTATTCCTCTTGGCAAACTGCATGGTGTTAGCATCAAGTGTTTCCAATGGTGGGTATTTAGAAACAAAATCATCCAAAAATACTTTGAACACATACATTCAAGCCAATAAGAGGTAAAGGAGAAGAATCAATATGCAAAGGGTTAGACAAACCTTGCACAATCTCTTGTATTATAGAATCCTCTTCATCCTTAAAAAATTCGAGTGAATTACTTACCTCTTGTATATCGTGGTCCTCTATTAAACCTTGCAACCATTCTTCGTGCGTTTTCTACCTTAACCAAAGTCTCGGCATCATTAAAATCATTCGCAAGTTCAATTGGGTCTTCACAAAATCAATGAATGTGGTTTCATCCTCTAGCATCATCTCTTCAACATTCTCATCATCGGAATCGGGCCATTCACTAAAATGATTTTCATCGGTATAGATTTCATAACCTTTATCCCGACGTCGTTTAAGTTCCGTATGAATAGTCCTACTAATTTCTGCGACAAGCTCTTAGAGTTAGTGCCAGTTTCACGCGTTCACACGCTTACCACCGTTGATAGAGTTTTAGATCGTATCTCCTCTTTTGGAAAAAGTGAAGGAAAAACACGATGAAGAGGAGTATATTCCAAATTCTCTGTACGCACATTACTAGAAATCAAATTATTAGATGCATAACTATCCTTCCATCCCTGTGATTGTCCACTTACATACCGTCATAAGGTTGTTGATATGTATGAGAATATCGAGAAGGTTACGTGAGAAAATTTATCATAGCCAAAATATTGGTTTTGATTGTATCTAAGGATGGTTGGAAGTTGTCATAATGTTGAGGTTGAAAACCGTATTGATTGTTGTAATATGCTTGCTCTTGTCCACCGTACATGGAAAACCGGCACCTGAAATAAGATTCAAAACCAAGTTAGATACGGAATAGAATCCAACAAAGCAAGAATAAACCAAAAGAAAAATAAAAACAACTAAAATCATCCATTGCTCCCTAAACAGCGGCGCCAAAATTTGATGCGTGTCGTAACCACAACAAATTAATTAATACTTTACTACCTAATTAACAAGTAATATAGGGTAGTCAAGGTCGATCCACGAGGAGCACGAGATTCTAGTTGTAAAAATTGTCACGAAAGGGGGTGTAAAAAGCA
This sequence comes from Papaver armeniacum, assembly GCA_023531295.1. Classification (NCBI taxonomy): domain Eukaryota; kingdom Viridiplantae; phylum Streptophyta; class Magnoliopsida; order Ranunculales; family Papaveraceae; genus Papaver; species Papaver armeniacum. The sequence continues at coordinate 9,378 of JAJJWW010004075.1, forward strand.
AAAGAAAATAAACAAAGCAATTAAAAGATAAAGTTGAAAGTAATAAGAGAGACAAGATCAAAGGAATCCTTCTTCGTTGCAAAACAATGATTCAAGTTATGTTCTTTTCTACTTGTTATTAGTCATGATTATCACCAACCGTAGGATAAGCAGTGCAGCTTAGCTAGCCCCAAAATCCCTAATTTCACCGAGTAAGTTCTCTTAGTTATCGGATTCTATTCAAAAGAACCACCACGAGGTTAGCTCACAAGATGTAATTCCACTGAATGCATTAAGATTTATGAATTTAGGTTTAGTACTAGTAGTTAGACTCGGTTCGCTTGGTCCACTTTCTAGCGTTGTTTCTACACACAATTGCTCCACGGAATCCCTCCGCAAGGTCTTGTGTTTTCTACTTGTGTAAAGTGTCAAGAAACGATTACTTATTCCCCTAACTTATACTAGATTTAGATTAAACTAACAAATCAATTTAGCATGCATTCTAAACAATCTATCAATCAATCATGAATGTCATTAAGATCATTCCTATTAGTAAAAACAAACGATAATCATGTGAAAAACTTCAAGATAGAATTAAAAACAAAAACTCAAATTATATTAAGAACTAGGAATTCATCCTCAATCAATAAATTAACTACTCATGTTAAAGAGTTCACACAAAGAATAAGAAAAGAAAAGTGTTGTGTGTAAAGATGTGTGTAGAAGTTGTAGAAAACTTCTCTATTTATAGGCTTCAATATTCTCCAAATCTTCAAAGGAGTAGAATCCTTTTCCTTTAGCAATTCAATTTCCAATTCCAAGCTTTTCTCAACTCTTCCACCTTCTCTTTCCAAATTTGAGTCCAATTCTCCATCCAATTCCTAGCCCAAGTCTTCACACCCATGAGAGAAGTCCATAGAAAAATTCTGGAATTTTTGCTGTGAAATCGGGATTGTGGCCGGAAATCGTAGGAATTGTCGCCATGGAGTCGCTTTGAAAGTTGTCGCCGTAATGGAATATTCCGTCCAGATTCTCATATTGGGTCAAACTATGATCAACCGAATTAGTCAATCGGGTCAAAGTACGGGTCACGAGTCGGAAGCAAAGTCGATTCTTGAGTCAATTGGTTGGTCCCAGCTGTGCCATTTTGCACAAAGCTAAACTTGTTGCAAGACTGATCATTGTGCATGACCGACCATAATGGCTATACCTTCCGAAGACTTCTTCAAGACTATCTTGGTGTGCATTTTTGCAAACCATTCATCCTGTGAAACCACTTTCCACCTTCAATCATTCAAACCGGTCATTATTTCTTGCAAGACTGTAACCACTGAGTGTAACTGCAACAATCACCAATATCAGTTCATTTCCTTCAATTCGCTTGCAACCACAGTTTCAACTCGAGCTCAATAACCTGCAATACATTCTCTGTTCAGCTCAACTCTAGTCATAGGCAAACCCAATTACAGTTCCATTTCTTCCATTGTTTCTTCCTCACTTGCCTTCAGCTCCAACTGCACAGATTTAACCACCAACATCATCTAACTTCAGACTTCAACAACTCCATATGCTCATTCAACTCCTTGAATTTCCTTGAGACCACCTTCAACTGCCCAGTTCAACAACCAACTTCCCCTTTCAATTCCATCGATTCTGCGACATCAGATCCACCAGTTCGATCACCAAAAGCAGCTGCTATCATTCAAGCTCTCGCAAATTCAACCAACCACCAATACCAGCTGCATCAGTTCATTCCCATTACTAGACTGAACTACAGCTCCATTGTGCAGTATATGCACTTCATCCGCCACTGCAACTCACTTGTCACTTCCTTGTCTGAAACTCATACTCTGTAACCTCCAAGCCTGAAAACTCCCACTGCAATCTCCTCAGTTCAGCCTGCCATTGGCAACACACATCTCCAGCTCTTATATTCCAGCAAAGCCATAACATCTTAACCTTAGTGGCAGCTCCAATATTCTCGGTCCCGGTTCTCGGCTCAAGGCCTCAAACACCGCAAAATGCATCTCGTAGCTTTATTTCAACACTTGAGACCACGCCTAGATGCAGCCACGGCTTGAGACCAACATCCTTCCTGTATTGCATAGCTACCACCTGCAGCAGCTGCTTCCCATTGCACACACAGCTCATACTTCCTTGGTCATAAGCCCTTGTATTGCCATCCCCATTACCTACTCCGTAATGACCTAACTCCTTTCACCTATTCTTCTCCATCTTGATCAAATTCCTCACCAAACCCTCGAAGACATCCATGGCAAATACCCACACAAACAGATTCGAACCCGAGACTCAACCCATTTCTTACTTTCTCAAATCAACTCAAGAAGCGCATCACACAATTCAAACACCAACTCACTCTCCTAAAATTCCACCGGTTCCTTCCTTAAATCCCTAGAATCATACTAATTCATTCTCAACTGTATCAATCTAAACTCTAACTTCAGACAACCCAAATCGAGCCTAAACCCCATGAATTTCCTGGTAGCTCTCGAGTTTCACATATTCGAACCCTAAGGTGAAGTTATCATATAAATTCAACCAATTTCTTCTCTTCTCAACAATGCCAGATACATCCATCGATTCACCAATTCTTAGATCTCCTTTCTTCACATCCATTTCTCGACTCACAAAGCAGGCTTGTTTTCACCACCACCCATTTCATCTCTCTCGGACATCAGCCCTCTCGATCTTCCATTTATCTTGAACTCACCGATTTCGTTTTCAATTTCGACTCCAATTACTTCAAATCTTCATCTCAATGGCATCATCAAGCTTTGAATTTTTCTCTCTTCTCTCGATCCAGACTTCAATGTGACATCGCCAATCATTTCAGGTGGAGAAGTGAGTAAATGTTAGAGAAAACATTTCTCGATTTAGGTTTAAGTGTAATAATGGGATGGTTATCCCCACTTAGGTTGCTTCCGATAAGGGCTACTCATTCTAGTGACCCCAACCAATCTTTGGTTGTCGTTTAATACTCTTCCAAAAGAGAGTTGTCCCTTAACCTTGATGGGCTCCGAGATAGTGTTCACTGTAAAATGACCTTTTTGCCCTTTTGGCTCAAATTGGGTGATTTCTTCTTCTTTTCCTTCGTGCGACTCCAAAGTAGCTATAAAACTCAAAACAAGCGTAAAATACATAATTTACACGAAAAATAGCAAAGAAAGCATAAACTACTAGATAGTAAATTAGGTGTATTCTACACCTATCATTGTCTCTGTATATAGAGGTAACTGGCCAAAGTTGCCTCCATATATGAAGGAAACTTGCACAAGTTGTCTTAAGGAAAATCTTCTTATTAAGTACCCCTCAAGTACATAGTCCAACAATTCAATTCTTTAGTTCTTTGTTCTTTCCTGACTTGCTCATTCTCTTGTAATTCCAGCTACAGAACTCATTCTAACAAAACCATCCAATGCTTTTCCATAGCAATCACTAAAGCTGCACAAACCCATGATAGTCAACATCTTCAATTCCTTCACACCCATTCTGCAGCAGCAACTGAACACAACAACACATAACTGCAGTTGTTGCTACTAGAATACCACCTCTATCATTCCATAGCCTGTAAAACCTAACATATATCTTGGTTTTGTTCTCCATAATCAGCTCACCATCTACACCACAACTCAGCACATCATCACCAACCAACTGCATTCAATCACTTCATACATTCTGCAATCTCTTGAGTCACGACCAACCAACAACATCCATGAACATCAGCACTTTCTGTAGCTTCTGCAACAACTGCAATTACGGCACTATTCAGCCAACATTACCTGCTACCAACAATTCAAGCATCTTCCCTTTTACACAACACCAATACAATCCACAACTACCTCAAATCATCACTAGTAACAGATTCAAACCCTCACCATTCTCATTACCACCACCAGTTCATCCACTATCAACTCTTCTGTAGTAACACAATTATAGAATCACCAACAACATCTTCTGTAGTAACAGATTCAAACTATTCTGCAGCAGCAACTGAAAACAACATCTTCAATTCCTCAAATCACCACCAATTCCTCGATTGAGATACATAAAACTCTATCTCGAATGAATTCTTCATCATCTTCTTCTCTGATTCCATACGAACCCATATCTCGACCATTTACAGCGAACCCATCTCAAAACTTGATTTCCACCTGAATCAAAATGAAGAAAAAGTAAATTCAGATTTGTAACAAAAATTTCATGAATAAATCTATAGTTGTTAAATTTCAATCAATCAAACATGAACCAAATCAAAATCTATAATTGCCAGAAACCGTAATCCAATACCTAAAATTCTATCTCTACCTTTTGAATCTTCAAAGCGATGTAGAAATTACAGTTAAAGCGATAAGAAAAAGAAGAATAAGAGATCGTGAATCGATTATGCTTATGAAGTTTGATTTCGGATCGATTAAAATCGAAAACCTAAATCTCGATCTCCACCACCACTTTGGAACCGACGGAGATTAAATCTCAATTTGTATCATGAAATGCTATCGATGGTGGCGGAGAAACAACGGTTAAGGTGATGGTGGTATTGGAGATCTGGTGATGTTGGTAATGGTTACGGCGGCGGAGAATGGTGCCGATGGTGGTGGTTGTGGTGATGGGTGAAAGTGGAGGAGAGTAGTGAGAGAAATTTCTAATTCCAAATGAACAGCTCAATGGGAGAAATTTCGATTCAACGATGTTTTTCTTTAAAGCTCAATGGGTATTTACGGAATTATTAAAAAAATTAGTTTCCTTCTAAAAGTCTAGGGGTATATACATAATGGATAAGGGTATTTGTGTATGACCCATGAATAGTAGGGGCATAAATAACATTCCCACAAAAATAAATGTGTAAGACGCGGTTTTCTTTACTTGGTCGGTTTAGAATTGCTGGTCAACTATAGATAGTAATAGTCCACTGTGGTAATCATCTTTCTTCTCATTTGGCAAAATAAAAATCGGCCACTCACAGTTCTTGCCATTTCACACTCTAGGCGTGGTTTGTTTTCTCCAACTCGCCATAATCCGTAACCAAAATTCATTTCATGTCGCAATCTGTTCAAGTCGCGTCTGATTCATTTGACTCACGCCTAAAATGAGGCCACTGGGCACTTCTCATTTTGAGGACGCGATCAATGGATGCGTGTGTACTGCGCCATATACACCCCACACTAAAGAAAATTCCTTGACATCCAAACAGTCCCTTACCAAATCCCGTACTTCCGCGCGGGACTTCTTCGAATGGAAGTAAAGTGGAGTTAGTTACAATTTTGATTCCGATAATACCCTCAAGTTGGATATGTACCGACCGACATCCATCAGGGTATTTTTGAGCTTTTTTCTTTTCTTAAAACCAGAAACAGTGAAATTTGTGAAATGCCCATTTTATGTAAAAGTAAAATCAAAGATGAAAAGGGTTCTCTTGTTTTCCTTGCAGTCTAATGGAAATTTCCTAATAAAAAAAAAAGTGTTTTCTTTTTCATGAATAAGCAAAGCCAATATCTTTATGAATTAGGCCTAATTTCTTCTGCAAGCAAAATAAAATTTCCTGGTTTCACAACCCAGTTTTGGTAAAGTTTGGCAATTAGCCATTACTGAAGCTAGTTGTCTATTTAGTCAACCCAATACAACTATTTTTTGAATTTTGTATACAAATATCAGTACAGATTCCATCTTCAAACTTACTCTTAAAATAATATCAATTCCTTCTTTGTCAATCCATTGGACCATAAGCTAGCTTAACACCCATTAATGGCGGTAGAATCAAGGGTCTAACTTGTTCTGCTGGAGAAGTAAAGGAGTTGCTCTGTTGCTGTACAAATATTTTCTCATTCGTCAAGGTAATTAAAAAAAAGATTTTAATTTCTTAATTTAGCTTATTTAACTCATTTTCTTGACTACTTTTGGCTTAAACTACGGTTCTTGGCATTTGGGTTTGACGATTTTTACTTGTTTTTTAAGCACTTATTTAACTAACAACTTTACAAAATCAAAATCTTGATTTTTTTTTTTTCTTTTTGATTTTTGGTTCTTGCTTCTCCACGTGTGTGAATTCTCCTATTATAAAAAGCTGATACCTTGAGTAATTTTTTTGCCATTCCAAGATCTTGTCAATGGGTTTCTTGATTTCTTAGGGAAGGTAAAAGAAAGCTGTGGGTTTGCCTTCTTTGTTGCCATTAAAGATGGACGTTTAACTGTGTCGCGTCTAGTGAAGCTAAAACAATGTACTTAATTTGTTTGTTTAGTGTTAAACCCATGTGAACTTTAATGCATTTTCAAGTCAAGGTTTCCTTAAATGTGTTAGTTTTGCACAGGATTCATTGTTCTATCATATTCAACTCACTTGGTCTCAAACTGACTTCTTTTTACTTTTCAGTTCATACCGGGATATGGGTTTCGTTCGCAATCCCAGAAGTGGAGAGTTCTTGGATGCAATGCTCACAGATTATCCTGGTGGAAAACCAAAATCCAGAGTTCAAAGAAACAATTCATCGTCGCGTCTTGTTACTGCTCTGACATTCCTTCAATTCGCTTTTGCAATCTATGCAACTTTCCTTCTATACTACATGAGTCCTACAATCGATTTACGCAGCAAACCAGACTTAGCATGGGCTACTAAGATTGCGCAACAATGGAAACAGTACATTATTCCGCCGCACGTCTACGGACGTTCCCAAGAGTCGCTTTCCATCCTTGGCACCGAAATTCAACCGATATCAGAGGTTTGTGAACACGAGAGTATTGATTTCGAGCAGAAGAAGTCGACTGATGCTCTTATGATCAAGTTCAAGACTGATCTTTATAAAGAGGTTCTGGATTTCCAAAGCAATACGGTCGGGACCGAGACGCTCACCGAGCTTCTGGCAATGAACTCAAGATGGAAATTGGGAGGACCCGAAGTCCCGAAAGTAACCGTAATCTTAAATCATTTCAAGAGAAAAACTCTATGTTCCCAACTGGATTCGTTGCTTCATCAGACCCTTCCGTTCCACAACATTTGGGTGCTCTCATTTGGCAGCCCGAATGAGCTCTCGCTGAAGAGAATCGTGGAAAGCTACAATGATTCTAGAATCAGCTTCATAAGTTCAAGCTATGATTTCAAGTACTATGGAAGGTTTCAAATGGCATTGCAGACGGAATCGGATCTTGTTTACATTCTTGACGATGACATGATACCTGGAAAGAAGATGCTGGAGATATTATCTCATGTCGCAGGGACTGAAAAGTATAAGAATTCAGTTTTAGGAAGTATAGGGAGGATTTTGCCATTCAGGCAGAAGGATTACACATTTCCCAGCTATAGAAAGTTCCGGTCCAAGGAAGCAGGAATTTATTTGCCTGATCCAGCATATGAAATCACAGTCGATAAAATCGTGCAGGTCGATTTTCTATCTAGCTCATGGTTTTTATCAGCTGAGCTTATCAAAACACTCTTCATAGAAACACCCTTTACCTTCATGACTGGTGAAGATCTGCACCTCAGGTATGTGCTCATCCTTCTCGAACAAGTTTCTTTCGCTTTATCGTATTCATGTCTGTACTTATAAACGCTATTGGAACCCGAATGATGCACAGCTATCAGCTTCAAAAGTATAGAGATGCCGGTTCATTTGTGCTTCCAGTTGACCCAAATGACAAAGAAACTTGGGGTGATAGTGAACATAGACTGGCGTATGTGTCCGAGACGACCGTGATTTTCAAAGACATTATTACAGTTCGAGACGATCAATGGTGGAAAGCGCTCTCAACAGGATATATGACTCAGTGGGCAGCGATGCATCCACAAAAAATCGATGCACTTTTTATGCCCATTCGCTTGATGAAGTGAAAGCTCTTTCGCCTCTTCTGGAGAAGTTCAGGTTCACTGTTGGAAAAAAAGCTTATATTGCCGTTTCTGGAGGGAACTTCTGTCCCTGCGAAGATGCTGCAGAAGCTTTGAAGTGGCCAAAGTCAGTTTGCAAAGAGAGAAGATTCAAAATCTTCGATTTAGGTGTTGGAGCTCTTTCTGGCATTTCGAAATCTGAGGTTCCTGTTGTACAATCTGTATACTCAAGTATGAAAGGTTTGCTAAAAATTCACAACCCAAGTGTTCTGATTACAGTTGACGATATCGATACAAATGTCAGGAAAGCTCTGACAATGGCATCAGAAGCTAACTTAAATCAGTCGACTTTGGTTTTTCTACCACGAGCTTCTGTTTCAAAGGTGCTTTGGATGCCCGATTTACGATCAACTGCACTTCCAAGTAAGAGACATATAACTTCTGTTCTGCTTATATCGTTCATTTGCAATTGCATGTTGTGAAAGGCGAGCCAGGCCATTATTCATTTGAAACTCTCCTAGGCCCCTAAGGCTTACGAGTCGTGCAGGGGCGCCTAGCTTTTATAAAACGCCCAAGGCCATTATTCATTTTTTTTATTTTTTACAGGGCGCCTAGGCTCGCCTCGCCTAGCGCCTCACACAACTAGATTTATAAAACTCCAATTTTCATGGTTTAGCTGGACTGAACTCCCATTTTCATTGTTTGTTCATGCAGACTGGAACAGAATGCAGCTGTCTATAAATATCATCACCCAAAACCGCGCTTCTTCTCTGACAAGACTTCTGAAGTCTCTCAAGGACGCATACTACGTCGGGGACAAGATTCCTATAAGCTTCAACATGGACAGCAAAGTGGATGAGGAGACTATAAAGCTTGTAAATTCATTTGAATGGCCACATGGACCTAAAATACTTCGAAGGAGAATCATTCAGGGAGGACTAATCCGGGCAGTGAGCGAGAGTTGGTATCCGTCATCTGACGATGATTTCGGTCTCTTACTCGAAGACGATATTGAAGTCTCTCCGTATTACTACTTATGGGTCAAATATGCGCTGTTAGCTTATCATTACGATCCGCAAGTATCACTCCCCGAGCTTTCCTCCATTTCTCTCTACACTCCACGGTTAGTCGAGTGACGAAAGAGCGACCCAAATGGAATGCGACAGATTTTTTCAAACATATACATCCGAACACGCCTTATCTGCATCAACTGCCGTGCAGCTGGGGATCTGTTTTCTTCCCTAAACACTGGCGAGAATTCTACGTGTACATGAACATGAGATTCACGGAAAATGCAAAGAAAATCCCGTTCAAATTCCGAAATCAAGAACGAACGGATGGCAGGCTTCTTGGAAGAAGTTTTTGATAGATTTGATGTACCTAAGAGGATACGTAAGTCTTTATCCGAACTTTCCTAACCAAGCAAGTTTCTCGACGAACCATATGGAACCGGGTGCGCACATTAGTGCGAAAGACAACATTGTTAAGCATGACAAGACCGATTTCGAAGTGCCATTGCTGATGGAAGATTTCAGAGGGTTGTTGCCTGGCAATAAATTGCCTTCAGCTTCAAAACTACCGGCTGTGAATCTATTTAACCAAGCACTATCTCTTAAAAGAATGAAGACTGCAGGAGCAAAACTAGGACAAGATGTTATCAGTTGTGACAATGCGACAGAAGTTGTTGCAGTTGATCATGAAACCGGTTTGCCTAGTCATTGTGCGAAATTCTGATTTGTTATATTGCTTTTGAATTCTTTTCTTCATGTAATAATCTTAGATTTGTTTTTGTTCTTTTATAGATATACTTGTCAAATGAAACTTATGAAATGTGCTGAATTTCTGTACCTAGCTACTTAAGTGTTGCTGCAATCCATGGATTTAAGAGAAATTGTTCAACATTGTGCAGAAGTTGATTCCCTGTAACTGACAGACCCACCCTTCATGTGCTTCCAGCAAAGCTACGCATATAAAAAAAAATATGAAAAAGTGAACCTGACGTGAATCGAACACGCAACCTTCTGATCTGGAGTCAGACGCGCTACCATTGCGCCACAGATCCAATTGTTGGATAATATTAAATCTATTAAAATATGTTTATAGGAACATTTCCTCAGTTACTTGTACCAGGATCAAACTATGCTTTTTGACTTTGATTTTTAACCACCGGCAGAAGTGACCCCAAGATAGTTGTCACATCAACAACCATATTAGACCGATTTACCCCTCGTACAGTCGTACTTAGTACCACTTTCGAAACGCCATCGTGGTTGCTTTGTGGCCAAAATGTAAGTTCAAGATCGAATCAAATGTATGACTTGACTTGGATCCGGAGACGCTAGACAGAATAATTGGAGGTGAACATTCCCAGATTCTGAGGTTGTTTCTTCTGGCCACGTGCCACGGCTATTTACTTTCGTGGGACAACTAATTAGCACCAGTGGGTCCAGCTAGTCCCTTCGTTGTACATTCTCAAATTTATTTTTGAATAAAAAGCAAGGGTAAAAACGCCACAAACGTGGAAAATAACAAGGGTAAAATGGTCATATAATTTAATGTCCTTCCTTGGGAAAAACCGATCTTGTTTACAGAATAATACAATTTACACTCTTCTCTCTTCTTTCTTCTTCTTTCTCCAAATCTCAACGACTCCATCTTAATTTTCTCTCTCTATCTCTAAATTGAATTCGAACCCTAAATTATGTAAGTTTCTCACTTAATTTATTACTTCTGTTATGTTTTTGTTTATTTTTAAGTTTTAGGGTAACATCTGATTTACTCATGTGGATCTATGAAATGAATTGATGATGTTAGTTACCTTCATTATGCCCAATTTCTAGGGTTTTGTAGTATTTTTCTGTTGAATTCGATATAATCTGGACACTCTATGTTAATCCTGGAAGTATGATCTCTTTGAATTAGTTAGGGTTTCTTGATAGCTAGAGTTTATGATTTTAGTCAGTGCATTTTTGATGATATCTTAAGTTAGAAGGTATAAATTGGGAAATTTTCCATTTATGGTTAAAATTTGTTGCCCTTAATTGAAGTTATCCTGAACTACCATTAAAACAACTTCTGTTTCTGTTTCTGTTTTAATGAAATATAACTTTTTCTTCTGTTTTCTGGTTTTGTAGGGGATAACATTAATTGTAAATTAGAAGATCAGTTCAGAATTTTGGAAAAACAACAGATCTTTTGATATCGATTGGTCATTGGTGTGTGTTAATTTTACTGGTTCTTTTGGGGATACTATTTGTGTGTTTTATCAATGCTGGTGGTGAAATTTTGAGTCAAGTGGCATTACCATTTCATGATGGGTACCCCACACCGCAGGTTTGTTTTCATTCTACTGTCTCGTTAACTTTTTTTTCATCTTAGACTTTCTTTGCGTAGTTGCTTACTTTGTTAGTGTTTGGTTTGCAGAGATGCTCCTAAAAAATCAAATGATAGTGCTAGACTTGTTATAACTACAATAATGGGAGTTGTATTTGGGTTTTTTATTGGTGTTTCGTTTCCGTCTGTTTCAGTTAGTAAGGTATGTAATGTTGGTATAGAGAATTGTTTTTATATTAGATGGTTTACATCTCTCTGGTGCCATTTCTGATTCCGTTATGTATGCAGTTTAATCTAGGCCTTACAACGTCTGTTCCGTGTCAATACTAATACATTCGCAGTAAGTCGACCTATGGATCCAAATAGTTCAGCTGATATAAAGGTACTTGGTCTGTTTCTTCTTATCTCCTTTGGATACATTTATATACTTGTTCTTGATGCTTATTTACATAAACAAAAAAACACATACTTGTAGGAAATGTTGGAAGACACCATTTTCTACAAGGATATAACAATTTTATATGTCATTCACTTCTCTAATTCTGCTCGATCTACAAAAGAGATATGTGAATACCAAGAGGAAACAACAAACACACAACCAAGACCCTATACCCAAGATTCCAACTAAAACAAATTTGTAATAACATATACTGTATGTCTGTATACACCCCTCTTAAGAAAGGGGCTTGAGAGGCAAACAACTCGAACAAATTTGATTGTGAAGTTATGGGATTCTGTATTTTGCTCAGTTGCATGAACATTGTATGCTGACTACATTACAACGTAACAATTTGGTGCTTTAAATTATGGTTCCAGGTATATGTTCCTACAAATCCACGTGGAGCTGAGTTACTTCCTCCCGGGATCATTGTTTCTGAAAGTGATCTTTACTTTCGCAGATTATGGGGTGATCCCAATGAGGTAAGTGATGCATTTTTCTTATCATGTGTTATATTCTTGGGTTTGGTGTTTTACTTTTCTTCTTTGCCTGTCCTTACTTGGACTTGTGATTTATGTGTTTGATTACATGCCTGTGAATGTTTCTAGAGGCATGAGTAGATAGGGTGTCAATCAGGCAAAATTTCTATGAACACGAGACTGAAGAGTTTTAGCTGTAACCAATAAGGTTTCAGTTTTATATGCATGTTAATTAGTTTCTGAAGAATGAGACGTTTTGTTCATTTTACCAATGGTCTAAACTCTTAAACTTGCAGGATCTGCCCACAAAGCCTAGGTACTTAGTGACATTCACGGTTGGGATCGGTCAGACCAAGAATATCGATGCAGCAGTTAAAAGGTGAATCAACAACAACAACAACAAAAAACCAGTCATTTTTTTTTTTTTTTGTAAAAATTTTGATCAGAGACTAAACATCTCCCTTTCTTTTCATTTCGTGGTAGTTCTCTTCGAACTTCACAATTTTGCTATTTCATTATGATGGCAAGACTAGTGAATGGGATCAATTCGAGTGGTCAAAGCGTGCAATCCATGTAAGCATAAGGAAGCAAACAAAATGGTATAGCAACATAAATTTATCTTATTTGTTATTGCTTCTACTGTATCTTCTATTTTTTCAGTTAGACGTTATAAGAATTTCAATACTGCTTTTAGTTTATGTTGGCTGTTTTTACACAATTTTTCTGAATGTTACAGCATTTGATTTTTTATACTATGTGTAGCTCTGTTGACATGCACTTTGTTTATAACTTTGAATAGGTGGTATGCAAAAGCGATTTCTACATCCAGATATAGTATCATCTTATGAGTATATTTTTATTTGGGATGAAGATCTAGGAGTTGAGCACTTCAATGCAGAGCGGTAATAATTCTGTGTTTTACAGTTACTTGAGGCGGTTGTCTTACTGTAAGTTGTATGTATCTTCTCACTTGTTTTTACTTTTTATACATTCATCCAGGTATATTGAATTGGTAAAGAAGCATGATTTGGCCATCTCTCAACGGGTCTTGAGCCAGATAAAGGATTGACATGGCAGATGACAAAGAGGAGAGGAGATAGTGAGGTTCACAAGTAGGATTTTTGTCCACTTGATCAAAATGTGAATACTGTTGTAGCATTTGTTATCTTAAATACTCAATGTGTGTGAACTACATTTGTTCAGGAAACAGAAGAGAAACCAGGATGGTGTTCCGACCCACATCTACCACCATGTGCAGCGTATGTGTAAAACATTATTAAACTTCTTCAACCCAATAGTATTGTTGTTTTCTTATATCAAATATTTGATTCGGTTATTCTGCATTGATGCAGCTTTGTGGAAATAATGGCACCTGTGTTTTCTCGTGATGCATGGCGATGTGTTTGGCATATGATTCAGGTATTCTCATAGGTTTTAGATATCTGCTCCTTCATTTGAATTTTGATACCTCCACTTAGGGATCATACAGATGTGGATGAAATAATCTGTTTTTTCTGTAAGTAAAAGAATTTGTCTCTGCTTGTAGAATGATTTGGTGCATGGATGGGGATTGGACTTCGCATTAAGAAGATGTGTTGAGGTTAGTGGTTTATGCTATATTGCTGAAGTGTACTTATAGCAAACCAAGGTGGCAAGGCATATGGTCACATTCTGTATGGATTAGGCCACTGCTAAATAGTGAATGGGTGGCAGTTATCCAGCATAGAAATGTTTAAGCCCTCTTTTTGTGATGTTTCAAAGTTGTTGTGGATAATTGATGAGCTACTATATTGCTGTTTCATCTCATTTTGAACTTGAGTACTCAGTCTTATGTTAGGTTATCAAGAAGTTCTTACTAAATTCCATTTTGTGTTAATATTGTTTTTTTTGTTTTCTATGCAGCCTGCACATGAGAAGATTGGGGTGGTTGATTCTCAATGGATCATTCATCAAGTCATACCATCTCTTGGGAGTCAGGTCAGAACCAGCAATTCACATTTGATTTGTTGGCCTTTTTCTTCTTTTTGACTATTTACGTTGAAAATATTGATGTATACTCCATATCAACATTAATAAATCATCTAAACATTGATCTGATTATTCAGTAGATTGGATGGCCACTTAAGTCTAGAGCTGAAACGACTCAGAAAAGATTCAAAGAATAATTAGATCGAAATGTTATTGGAATTAATCAATTAAACCATAAAAACAGTTGACACTTTTACTTGCAGTACATACTCTAATTATGGTGGAAGATAAATATTAGATGATTTAGTAATGGTTTGCATTATTTTAAGAGCACTTGAACTGAGAGAGCAGGTAGAAATCCTTATAACGGGTCATCTTAAGAGTATTTAACTTGAACTGAGAGAGCATCCAACCAAATTTGGTGAAATGGGCCCTTTAGACGAGGGCAGGTGGTTTCGGATTCATAAACTTCCAAGTCTCATTTGGATAATGATTCAGTTGTTAGTGCGAGAACTTACAGTCTTTGCTCGGGTGTAGAATGACTTGCTAAGGGACTCTTTTTTTTTTGGTGGCAAATTATCAGTCTGTCTTATTTTTTTATTTTTTCATAATCTGATGATATTTGCAGTACTGACATTCCTACTGATTTAATCTTTAACATTTCTCAATCTTTCTCAACTTCCCTTACATTTTTCAGTTTTTTAAATCCAATTTGTTTTACCAATTCTCAGGGTGAATCAGAAAAGGGGAAAGCACCATGGGAAGGAGTAAGTTGCCACTATTTTTCCTTATATTTTTGAAGATACAAATCTGATATTACTTTCACCCTTATAAAATGCAAAGATTTGGATAGTTTTATGTATTTTTCTCTGTATATTAGCTAAAATATACTATCTCTGCCATTTGACAGGTGAGAGAGAGGTGCAGAAGTGAGTGGGCAGAGTTCCAACATCGACTTTCACGAGCAGACCAAGATTACCTGACACAAAAGGGGAAAGTGGGGTAAAAGTAGAGTTTCAGCACTCATATTATGCTGCTGATCTACCGTGAATACCTTGAATCCTTCTTTTACCCTCTTGGTATTGAAGGTCTAGAGGAGAGTTCGATTCTTTGGTGAAATTTTCTTCCTCGGGAAAGAAATGTGGTACTAGACCTATGAAATTTCATTTTACTGATGTATCCACATAAGTATAGGAAGAACATTTCACTTCTGTTCATAAACCAATACCTCAAGTATAGGTCCATTTTCTCTTAGTTTTCCCTTCTTTTTTTTTTTTTTTTTTTCGTCTCCACGGTGATCTCCAGAACCTGCTTATGATGTTACTTAGCCTGAATATGTTGTAGTAGTTTATGGTATAAAAAAGGCATTTAGGTTTTAATTTAGTTTGTGTATTTTATTTTACCAGTTACCAGACAGTATTGAGCTATTATGGCAGTTCGAGCTACCTCGATTCTGATACACACACCTGAGTTTGGGTGTTTGTGTTTCAGTTTGCTTTGAGTCCATCGAGGCTTGAAGTAAAGGCACCAGCTTTCCCAACTTCCCTCAAATACCCCAATCTCTGATCTTTCTTCACCATTATTTTTGGTGTTAAATTTTCTTTGACCCGGGATTGATTGAATACATGGATATTTAATGTAGTTCTTTTCGTTATTGGGACTTCTCAATTCTCTAAAAAATGAACTTGATACCTTGATTATTCTCATTTAAGCGAATTATTAAAATCAACTCTCTCAAAAATACTATCAGAATATATTTAAATTACAGGAACTTACATTTGGTCAAACAGATTGAGTGATGTTTTTAAGCGTCATTCCTTGATTATAGTCCCGAATCTAGACGATTTATTTACTTAATTGTATTTGAATATGCGAAGTAAGTTTAACTCCAGATTTTGATGCTTGGGACGTTGCAAACAGGGTCGGTGTTCTATAGATGGTGGACTGGTTATGTTATTTCCATGGAACTACTATGTTGCCAGCAGGTTTTCGGTACTAATCTCATCAGAAATTAGACTCACTTTTGTTGGAACTACTTGTTACTTATCCTTA
>JAJJWW010004076.1:0-14588 GCA_023531295.1 Papaver armeniacum
TTAATTCCATGATTTTATTTATTGATTTAACGATGATATGAGTTGTTGCTTCACCGGTTATAATAACCTTTGTGCCTAATTGTTAGGTTTATAATATATTTTTGTCTCATTATTTGATAATTCCATGCTTGGGTTAATATCTTTGATGGGTTATGCTTAGAAGAGACATATAATAATAATTGTGAATCAATATTTTAGTTTCGTATAACTTTCTCGCTAATGCAATTTGATGGTGCATGCTTCGGTTTAATCTTTTGATGTGCCATGCTTAGGGCGTCCCAGTGATATTTGCGACTCTAATACATATAATAGGTGATGTCGATAGAACGAACGATAAATAATTCATGGATTATGTTTCATTTCAGGAATTAAATAGAGATAGTAGTGGATACCATAGAACCCTGGTTACGACGCTTCCATTGAATTCATTTTGTTAGTTTAGTTTATTTTTCTGTTACTATTCTTTCGAAAATCCAAAAACATTATTGCTGGTTAGTTAATTAGGAATATTGATTATTGATATTTCCACCGCTCCTTGTGGGAACGACCCGTACTTGCCTCTGTCTACTTGTTAGACACCGTGCGATTGCGGTATATATAAATAGGTATCTCCAGATCCCACCAATAACCTTTGGTAGGATATAAGCATTGTTGTGGAAACACATATATGTATAAGTCCTTATTTCTTGAACCAAAGTTTGCGAACTTTGTTGATCAAGAGAAACGGAATATGGCGTGAGCCAAGTCCGCGAACTCAGTCCGCGAAGTTCTCGACCCGAGAATTTCTGCTGGAATTTGTGAACTCCTTCCGCGAGCTTAAGTCCGCGAACTTGAGTAGGTTATATCTAAAATCGGTTGTTCTTGAACTCATGTTTATATAAACTAAGGAATGCTTTTGCAAACCGTGGCTATAAAGTTCATGAACCGATTCGAGTGAATTAAACCGTTTTTGCTTCGATTGTGTCTTGTGTAGTTACATAATATCTAAGCAATTGAACAACTCTCTAACTAGTTCATTTGAGTCATTTGAACTAGTTATGGTGAAGAAGAAAGAATATGGTTTATATGAAATTGCTCATATGGCTAACCATTTGGTTAACTATTGTTGAACCAACAAATGTCAATGTTTGGTAACGGTTACATAAACCCAAAATTGGACATTTAATTTGTGTGTAACAAGCTAAGGTTTCGATCCAATGGTTGAGAAATATTAGCTTGAATCTAATCAGGTTTTCATCTAACGGTGAGTATTGAATGCTTTGTTAAGCTAACATTGATTGCAAACCCTGATTTGAAAGAGTATATAAGGGAGAGCTCTAGCAACTGGGAAACCTAATCCCCACACCTTACGTGTGATACTAGTTACATAAGCTAGAGTCGATTCTCCTTTAACCTTGGGTTTTATTCTTTAAACCAGGTTAACGACTTAACGACTTCATTGGGATTGTGAAGCCAGACCGATACTACTTTTCTTGTAGTTGTGTGATCTGATCTTGCTGTTTCTATCGTACGAGTACAATTGGAATAATTATCTTGATATTTATATCTCCGATAGGCAAGATAGAAAAGAAATCACAAACACTTCGTCTCATTGTTTGTGATTCCGCAATATCTTTTTTCGCTGCGTCGATTAAGATTATTGTGAGGTGGTTGATAATACTAGGCTGTTCTTCGGGAATATAAGTCCGGGTTATCCATTGGTTCCTGTTCACCTTGATTTATCAAAAGATGGACCAAAAACTCGTAGGTATATTCGTGGGAGACGGATTTTTCTATTACCGTAGACTTTTCGGTGTGATACGGATTTGTTTATTAAAGTCTTCCACTTTGGGTCGTAGCAACTCTTAGTTGTGGGTGAGATCAGCTAAGGGAATCAAGTACGTAGCATCCTGCTGGGATCAGAGACGTGGGAGCATAACTGTACCTTGGATCAGTGTGAGATTGGTTGGGGTTCAACTACAGTCCAGACCAAAGTTAATTTGGAGTAGGCTAGTGTCTGTAGCGTCTTAATACAGTGTGTGTTCAATTTGGACTAGGTCCCGGGGTTTTTCTGCATTTGCGGTTTCCTCGTTAACAAAATTAATCGTGTCTCCGTGTTACTTCTATTCTGCATTATATTTGTTTATATAATTGAAATATCACAGGTTGTGTGTTGTTCAATCAATTAGAATATCCGACCTTTTGGTTGTTGATTTAAATTGATTGACACTTGGATATTAGTCTTTGGTACCATCCAAGTTATCTCTCTTTGATAAAGACTCGCATATTTCTATTTGCTTGATTAAAGATCAAATCGAGAGATTGAGATATAAACTCTTTGATATACTTTTCGCTAGATTGAGTCTGACTGTCTAGTTGATTCTCTAGAAAGTATATTGGCGTTTGTCCATACAGATTGCTAAGCGAAATATTAGGTGTGGTTGTTGTACCCCAGCTTTTTCAATTGGTATCAGGGCAGGCAAACACGTTTAATACCTTACAAGTCTGTGTTTGTGGCAATCTGAGTCTGGGGACAGAATCTCTTCTATGCATACCAAGTTGTCTTCAAAAGCTTTTAACTATGCCAAATGTCTTGGGAATACCTCAAAGGATTACTCCTTAGCTGATTCTTCTGAATCCCGAGGTAAGAAGATTGTTTCATCTTGTGTCAACATATCTCTTTCCGATGAGGCCTTGGGCACTATGGCAAAGGCTGAAATGGAGCTCACCGGAATCTCAAAAAACTCTGCTGAGATTATTGATTTTCAGGATCATGATAAGCTTATTGATGAATTAGATAAGTCTCTTGATCGAGAACGTGATCTCTATAACATCATTGAGTCCTTCTCTAAGAATATTGAAAAACTTCTCCAGGAAACTACTATACGGCGAGAAAAGATTAGTGTTTTTGAGGATATTGTTAAAAAAGACTCAAATAGAGAAAAACGTTTGATCGAGATGCATTCATCAGATCTTAACAAACTTCGTGTTGAGAAAGAGAAACTGAGCGCATCCCTTATTTTAGCCCATGAATAGTGCAGATCCTTGGAAAAGGAAAACTTTGTATTAAGGAGAAATTCTTTTGTACAAACCATTTCTCATGAATTGCAGCACATGAAGAAAAGTCCTCCATTAGAAGATTGTGTCAAGAAAAGTTTACATAACTTACAATCTTCTCATATGGCTATGAAGTTAAAACAAGTGTCAATGGAATAAATAGTCAATCGACTACTGCAGTGAATCACATACCCACAGAAAACCAAAAACCTTATAAATATGATCTCTTTCCTAGAAGTCATCACAAGGTTCAAGTGTTGTCTAGGTTATATATTCTTGCGCTGCTGATAAAAGCATTCCCTGTGTTTATAAGACTGTTTCTGGTAAATCTAAGTCTAGAAAATGGATCCCTCTCTATCCTGATCCTCTTAAACCAGTTACAAGAGGTCCTAGATTTAATCCTCAGAGAAAGCGTTCTGACAGATATGCTAAACAAGTTGTGTCTTACTTCTCTGGGATGAGCGTTTGTCAAAGAAAAAAGGATAAACAAAAACAACGTTCATTTAATGAGCTAAAGGCTCATACTTGTGTAAATTAATCACAACGTTGATATCTCACCTACAAAAAACCTAGTTGTGTGAGAATTGAATAGGTATACTCCTGGCAAAGTGGCTCTGATTATCTAGCTAATTTCTTATCGTTCTTAGATGGATAGTTAGACAACACTTTACATGAGTATTTTTTTAAAAAAAAATCCTTCCTTATTTATTAGTTTTTATTCTTTTCCTTCAAACTTGTTTTTGAAAATTAAGTGTGGACTTTTTCCGTGCAAAGCTTTGTGAACCCTCATCTTACGGGTACACGTACGGTTTTTGGGGTTCTCAAACCAATCTTGCAAACCCTGAGTCTCTCGAATCTTATTTATATACCTATCTTATTGAGTTGAACTCTTCACTCTAGGCTCTATATTATCAATGGCTTCTTCCTCATGCTCTTGGGATTTACCTGAAGACTTCGTTGATAATGCGGTATATTTCGAATTTCATAAAGAGAAGGGAACCTTTGTTGAAGTTGAAGGATCTTTCCCTCAATCTCCTGATTCCTATTCGGATATTGAGGAGGTTGAAGAGATTTCGTCTGATATAGTTCTTGACTTCCTAAAGAACTTTGAGGATGCAAAGCAGCAACTTGTTGATACAATGAAGTGTCTTGATGTGGTAAGAACTGAGTTGAAAAAGGTTAATTCTGACCTTGTTCTCATAAAAACCCGTGTTAAAGAACTTCCCAACAAGGATTTTCTCTTCAAAGGGGCAGAGGAAGCTGTCGTTCGCAAGCTAGAAGACCTCAAGACTCATGAGGATCCTGAACCGTCTGTTTGACTTTAGTTCATGTCCGGTTTTGGCATAGGAGTCCTTTTGATTTAGTTTGCCTAGTAAATCTTCTATTTTTCTTGTTTTGTTTAGAAGAATAACTAGAGTTTGGAATAGCCATTATTGTGATTACACATAGCTATGTCCAACGTTTTCATCTTCATGTTTTTAGATTTATTGGTTTAAATTCTAAAATTGTTTGGAAGATGATTTTTGCAGTATTAATCTTTATGGTTTTATATATTGCAACTTGTTATGGGATATGTGTGTTTGCGTCCATGAACTATGATTGTCCCATATCTTGTCAAAAGTAAAGTCTTTCGTATGTCGATATGCATATATTGATAAAAGAATGAATGGACTTTTGACAAATACAAAAGTTAAGCCTATTATGTCAATTATTGATGGAAGATAGGTTAAAATCTTTTGTTTACAAGGATTATGTCTATTGTATGTCATTGTGCAAATGGTGATGGAAAATATAATGAGTCCTTACTTATTCCACGGTATTAGGTCGATCTCCGATCCACAATTTTTGTGTATATACTGTGTTGTTCCATAAGGTGTCTTATGTTGAGCTCTATAGACTGAGTTATTGTTTTGGCTTAGTTGTTGCTCCGTGAGGTACTTTATGTCGAGCATATTCAACTAAACTAATCATCTTGTTTGGTTATTTAGTTGTTGCTCCGTAAGTTTTCTTATGTCGAGCATGACTAATTAAATTGATTACTTTTGTGATTTAGTTTGGTTGTGTATTCCGATTAGATTAATTATGGAATCTCTTGTGATTAATCTAATTGAGTATTTTTGAGTCTCCATAAGTTCACTTATGTTGAGCATTTACGATTAAATTAATCATGGGTTCTCTTGTGGTTAATTTAATTGAGTATTTTGGATTCAAATTCATACTTGTATGTGATTTGTTATGTCCAAACAAATCCTTCTTTTCTTTCAAAATTAAGGTCGCTCTTGTTGTTCTTTCGGGAATGGCATATTACGGGGGAGAGTTCTTAATTGAACTTGTGCTTTGTTAGAGCATTCCTCGGTCGAACTCGCATGCGTTGCAATATCAAGCATGTTTGTCAATATTAGTGACCAAAAATATAAGTCTTGATTTATAGCCTATTATAGCTAAAGGTCTCGGACTAGGATAGAAAGTGTAGTTGACCTCAATACTCCATGGCAATCATCATAAAATACGAAGGACTACTCAAGGAACTGGTGGAACTTCATCGACTAAAAGGTATGTGGAGACTTGAACTTATCTGTCACTCAAAAGTCTTTTACTCTATTTCCTATTCTTGAGACAAAAGTCGTTTTGATATACTTTCATTATACACATTTGCTATTTCGAGCCGAGTTTATCTCGCCTATCTATTTCTCGAAATATGTGTTGGTAAGCTTTCGCTTAAGCCAAATTCATCTTTACCTAGTGACGAATGTCATGTTATGTTTCAATCACTTTGAAAATTGCTCTGACGAAAAATAATCTGTGAAAACGGCTATATAACATCCTCTGAGAATGTTTCAATGATTGAAATGAGAGTTTAGATTACATAACCTTTGGTAGGATATAAGCATTGTTGTGGAAACACATATATGTATAAGTCCTTATTCCTTGAACCAAAGTTTGTGAACTCCTTCCACGAGATTAAGTCCGCGAACTTGAGTAGGTTATATCTAAAATCGGTTGTTCTTGAACTCATGTTTATATAAACTAAGGAATGCTTTTGCAAGCCGTGGCTATAAAGTTCATGAACCAATTCGAGTGAATCAAACTGTTTTTGCTTCGATTGTGTCTTGTGTAGTTACATAATATCTAAGCAATTGAACAACTCTCTAACTAGTTCATTTGAGTCATTTGAACTAGTTATGGTGAAGAAGAAAGAATATGGTTTATATGAAATTGCTCATATGGCTAACCATTTGGTTAACTATTGTTGAACCAACAAATGCCAATGTTTGGTAACGGTTACATAAACCCAAAATTGGATATTTCATTTGTGTGTAACAAGATAAGGTTTCGATCCAATGGTAAAGAAATATTAGCTTGAATCTAATCAGGTTTTCATCTAACGGTGAATATTGAATGCTTTGTTACCAAGCTAACATTGATTGCAAACCCTGATTTGAAAGACTATATAAGGGAGAACTCTAGCAACTGGGAAACCTAATCCCCACACTTTACGTGTGATACTAGTTGCATAAGCTAGAGTCGATTCTCCTTTAACCTTGGGTTTTCTTCTCTAAACCAGGTTAACGACTTAAAGACTTCATTGGGATTGTGAAGCCAGACCGATACTACTTTTCTTGTAGTTGTGTGATCTGATCTTGCTGTTTCCATCGTACGAGTACAATTGGAATAATTATCTTGATATTTATATCTCCGATAGGCAAGATAGAAAAGAAATCACAAACACTTCGTCTCATCGTTTGTGATTTCGCAATATCTTTTTTCGCTGCGTCAATTAAGATTATTGTGAGGTGATAGATAATACTAGGCTGTTCTTCGGGAATATAAGTCCGGGTTATCCATTGGTTCCTGTTCACCTTGATTTATCAAAAGATGGACCAAAAACTCGTAGGTATATTCGTGGGAGACGGATTTTTCTATTACCGTAGACTTTTCGGTGTGATACAGATTTGTTTATTAAAGTCTTCTACTTTGGGTCGTAGCAACTCTTAGTTGTGGGTGAGATCAACTAAGGGAATCAAGTACGTAGCATCCTGCTGGGATCACAGACGTGGGAGCATAACTGTACCTTGGATCAGTGTGAGATTGGTTGGGGTTCAACTATAGTCCAGACCAAAGTTCATTTGGAGTAGGCTAGTGTCTGTAACGTATTAATACAGTGTGTGTTCAATCTGGACTAGGTCCCGGGGTTTTTCTTCATTTGCGGTTTCCTCGTTAACAAAATTCTGGTGTCTGTGTTATTTCTATTACGCATTATATTTGTTTATATAATTGAAATATCACAGGTTGTGTGTTGTTCAATCAATTAGAATATCCGAACTTTTGGTTGTTGATTTAAATTGATTGACACTTGGATATTAGTCTTTGGTACCATCCAAGTTATCTCTCTTTGATAAAGATTCGCAGATTTCTATTTGCTTGAGTAAAGATCAAATCGAGAGATTGAGATATAAACTCTTTGATATACTTTTCGCTAGATTGAGTCTGACTGTCTAGTTGATTCTCTAGAAAGTATATTGGCGTTTGTCCATACAGATTGCTAAGCGAAATATTGGGTGTGGTTGTTGTACCCCCGCTTTTTCAATTGGTATCTGAGCAGGCAAACACATTTAAGACCTTACAAGTCTGTGTTTGTGGCAATCTGAGTCTGAGGACAGAATCTCTTATATGCATACCAAGATGTCTTCAAAAGCTTTTAACTATGCCAAATGTCTTGGGAATACCTCAAAGGATTACTCCTTAGCTGATTATTCCGAATCCCGGGGTAAGAAGATTGTTTCATCTTGTGTCAACATATCTCTTTCCGATGAGACCTTGGGCACTATGGAAAAGGCTGAAATGGAGCTCACCAGAATCTCAAAAAACTCTGATGAGATTATTGATTTTCAGGATCATGATCAGCTTATTGATGAATTAGATAAGTCTCTTGATCGAGAACGTGATCTCTATAACATCATCGAGTCCTTCTCTAAGAATATTGAAAAACTTCTCCAGGAAACTACTCTACGGCGAGAAAAGATTAATGTTCTTGAGGATATTGTTAAAGAAGACTCAAATAGAGAAAAATGTTTGATCGAGATGCATTCATCAGATCTTAACAAACTTCGTGTTGAGAAAGAGAAACTGAGCGCATCCCTTATTTTAGCCCATGAACAGTGCATATCCTTAAAAAAAAAAAAAAAAAAAAAAAGCGAAACCTAGGGTTTCACGTGAAAGAGCTCCGATTTTTTCTCTCCTCCCTTTTTATTTTGCGTTTCTTTACAAACTTGTGATTTTGCGCTAATGGCGCAGAATTAATCAAACAATCCGCCTATTGTAGGCGAACGACGTGATGATCAGCCTAGGAGAAACAATTGGAATCGTTCAAGATCAAAATCTAGAGCTAGGAGGGTCTATGTTCCCAAGAACACGTCTGCAAACCCTATTTCTACCGAGAATGGGAAACAGCTTGAAGATGGAAATCAAAGTGCGCTTGAAGATGGAAACCGCGGCTCCTATGCATCCATATTAAAGAAGAGAACTCATGTACTATCCAAGATCGATGTTGATACGCTTTCATATCCTCCTATTCGATCAACAACAAATAATGATGTTTTGATCAAAATCCCGCGGGAAACTCATGCAAGGATCAAGGCTGTTTGGAGATTTAGCTTGGTCGGGCGTTTGGTTTTTTTTAAAACCCTAAAGTTTGAATATGTTAAGCGTGATTTATTAATGCAATGGAAGCTCACTGGTTCCGTGCAATTTATTCCATGGAAAAAGGGATACTTTGTTATTAAACTGGACAATGAGGATGATCGCAAACGAGTTAGCTATGATGGTCCATGGAAGATCAAGTCGGAGAATAGGGTTCAACAACTTAAAATCCATCCTTGGACGCCTATGTTTGATCCTGAGAAGGATAAAGTCACTAGGGCTGCTGTTTGGGTTCGTTTCAAGGCTCTTCCAATAAAGTTCTGGGATGAAGAAACAATTTTTCGCATGGCAAGAGGACTTGGTAAACCGGTTTCTGTCGATCCACGTACTTTGTGCCATGAATATGGTTATTTTGCTGCTTGTTTAATTGATATAGATTTTTCCCAACAATTGGGAAGGATCCTTATTGATGGTGAAGAGAATGAAGAAATTTTTGTTCAAGATTATGAAATCTTAAACAAGCCGAGTTTCTGTGACTATTGCAAATCGGTTGTCCATAGGAAAACTGATTGCCGAACAAAAAAACTTGATGATTTGAAAGAGAAAGCTGATGAAGAAACTGATCCTGAGATTCTAAAATCTCTTGAAGCTGACATGGATGAGCTTAGGAATTTCTGGAAGAAAGATAGGATTCCTAAGAACAATGGGAATGGTGGTGGCGATGGTGACAAGGCTGCGGATGATCAACCCATTGATGCAACCAAACCTGGAGATGATGCTACGGAAAAAAATAATCCATCAATCCTTGAGGTTACTACTGGAAAACATACCCATTTCCCGAAAAATAGTGAGCCTAGTAATGGTGAGAAATCGGGTGCAGATGACAAGAGACAAGAGACGCACATTGATGGTGCGTCACGGCCTGAGCTGTACAATGACGATACTCATTCTGAGAAGCGCAATAATGGTGATCAGTTCGAGAAGTGCAATGATAACGATCAATCCGAGAAGCGTAATGATGGTGCTTCACCTAATCGTGAGGCCATGCCAAACTTGCGCAACGATGGTGAAGTGGTTGCGGAGAATGTATATAAAGAAGATGATGTGAATTTGGATGAACAAGAGATGGAGGCTTTTCAGAAATATGAAGCCATGAAGGAAAAAGCTAGACAGCTTGAGGTTGATGCTGAGGTTGCTAGGATTCAGAAAGAGATGGCTAGGACAAGGCTTGATAATTTGATAAAGAAGGCTCTTGACAAGAATAACCAAGCCGAAACACCATCAATTCTGGTTAATATCAATGTAAGTGATGAACTTATAGATAAAGAGGCAGAAGTTAACTCTCCAGTTGCTATCCCAACGCATATTGATGATAATGATGATGCTAGTTTTAGTGAGCCTACTAAAACTTCAAGAAGATCTACTCCAGTGAAATCTTTGGAGAATATTGCGCTTTCTAATAAATTTGAAACTGGGAATGAAGAGATTGAGGATTTAGATGTTGAAACTGAGGAGGAAGTTGCGGGTGTGGAATCCCAGGATCCAATACAACCAACTACTATTTCAAATATTGTTGAAGATGATGCAAATAATTTGGACTTAATTGCTTTGAAAGAGAAAGAAGAGCGTGAGAAGAAGGAGGCTGAAAAGAAGAAACCGAAGCCAAAAAATACCAAAAAGAATCCTGTCACTGTGGCTGCTGTTGGCCAAGTTAGTACTCGAGGTGGTAGAGGTTCCAAAAAGGGATCGGCAAGCCCTGAAAAAAAACAGTGATATTTAATGCGTGTCTTTTACTGGAATGCTCAAGGCTTGGCTAAAGATGGTGCAAGGGCCAAGTTGGAGGAGTTATATCACTTGCATAGTCCTGATGTAATTTGTATTGCGGAACCGCAGGTTTTTTGCAACACACGTTTTGTTAGGAAGATGAAATTATTTGATTTCAGTGAGGATGTTATCACAAATGAAGTTGGTGGAGAGAAGGGTAATATTTGGGTCTTGTGGAGAAATACTTTAGCTAGGCCAAATGTTCTATCTTCTTCAAAACAAGCCATTACTCTAGATTTTGCTGGAGATTTAATTACCGCAGTTCATGCTTCTTATGATTCAGTAGCACGGCAAAGACTTTGGCGTCAATTAGGCTTGGGTTTTATATCTATTCCATGGTTGGTGTTGGGGGATTTTAATTGTGTTTTGCATCTGGATGAGAAGAAAGGTGGCAAGCCGATAAAAGAAGTATATATGAATGAGTTTCGAAGTTGGATTTCTGATAATGGTTTGGTTGAAGCTGATGCTCTTGGAAAGAAATATACTTGGACAAATTGTCGGAGTGGTATGCACAGAATCATTTCTAAGCATGATAGGGCGATTTTAAATGATGCTTGGTATGACAAATATCCAAATTGGAGGTGTAAGGCATTTCCAAGGGTTTGCTCGGATCATTCCCCTTTATTTGGCTACGCTTTTGAGAATCTTGGGCCGAAGAGGGTTCCTTTCCGAATTCAAAAAATGTGGCTCTCGCATCCAGGTTTCTTGAGTTTTGTGGAGGAAAATTGGAGATTAAGGCTTGATGGTGCTCCTCCTTTTGTGTTTACTTCAAAGTTGAAGCGATTGCGCGAGGCTTTGAAAATTTGGAATAAAACTGTTTTTGGTGATGTACAGTTTCGTTTGAAGCAAGATGAACTAAGACTTGAATCAGAGAATGATCTTCTTGATCAAAATCCGAGAAGTGAATATCAATTTTTGAAGGTTGCGGATGCTAAGAAAGCTGCGGAGGACGTACGCATTCAATTGGCTACCATGCTTAAACAAAAATCGAGAGAGTCTTGGTTGGAGGACGGAGATCAAAATACTCGATTTTTTCATAATAGCATTCGCATGAGAAGGAGTCACAACACTATATCCGAATTGAAGATTTCTACTAAATCTACTTTTATTTTGCAAGATTATATTAAAAACTACATTGTGGATCATTACCAAGAAAAGTTCAATGGTGGAGAAGTCAATATTGATCCAAACTTATTTGATTATGCGCATGAAAGTATTTCGGCTTCTGAGAGTGCTTTCATGGATGCCATTCCATCTTTGGAGGAAGTGAAAGAAGTTGTTTTTGATTTGGGCGCGGATTCTGCTCCTGGCCCTGATGGCTTTACAGGTTCTTTTTATAGACTTTGTTAGAACATTATTTCTAGAGATCTTTTTAATGCTATTGCAAACTGTTGGGCGATGCGGAAAATTCCAAATGGCATTAACTCTAGTTTTATTGTTTTAATTCCGAAAAATAATAAGTCTGATGCTATCAAAGATTATAGACCAATTGGTTTAAGCAATTTCTTCTTCAAGATCATTACAAAGATCCTGGCTACAAGGCTTGGTACGGTGCTTAACAAATTGATTTCTGAAGAGCAAGTTGCGTTTATGAAAGGAAGAAATATTCACGAGAATATAGCATTGGTGTCTGAATTGATCAATGAGATCAACACTAAAAGAAACTTTGGGAATATCGGCCTCAAATTGGATATTGCCCAAGCTTTTGACACGGTCAGTTGGGAATTCGTAATGGAAGTTTTTCGCTAATATGGCTTTTCTGAGAACTGGTGTAAGTGGATTCTCAGCATCCTTAATTCTGCTAGGATTTCTATTATGATTAATGGTTGTCCTGAAGGTTTTTTCAGTATCAGTAGAGGGTTGCGTCAAGGTGATCCACTTTAACCTTTGATTTTTGTGCTTATTGAAGACGTTCTAAGTCGCAATCTCTCAAAATTATTTGCTAACCGAGCTATGGATCATATGGTGAGTAAGAAGGGTGTAGCTCCAACGCACCTTCTCTTTGCGGATGATATTCTTATTTTCTGCAGGGGCAACTTGCATAGTTTGCAGAATTTGAAGAATATGCTTGGTATTTATCAACGTGCTTCTGGCCAATACGTGAGTTATGCCAAAAGCAAGTTTTATTTTGGAGGTGATAGAAAATCTCGTTCCATTGCTATTGCTAATTTTATGGGCATGGAAAGGGATTTATTACCGGATAAATATTTGGGAATCCAATTGAAACCTGGTATTATGCGACATATTCATGTTTGCCAGGTAGTGGAGAAGATCATGGATAAGCTGGCAGGTTGGAAGGGTAAGCTTTTATCTTTTCAAGCTAGACTGGTTTTGATTAAATCGGTTATTTCAAGTTATGTGCTTCATTCCATGGCTATTTACAAATGGCCATGTACAGTCATTAAGCAAGTTGAGAGGGCCATTAGGAATTTTCTATGGTCTGGCGATGCTGAAAAATGTAAGTATTTTACGGTCATTTATGATGATTTGTGTTGTTCGAAGCGTGAAGGTGGTCTTGGCCTTAAGAAATTGAATGATGTAAATAGGGCCATGCTTATGAAGCTTTGGGTTTCTATTCGTGACTCACCTAAGACTTGGGCCAGGTTTTTGAGGGCGAAATACTTCAAATTAAATGGCAATTTGATTGATTATAAATTGGGTTCTTCGGTTTTTCCAGGAATCAGATTGGTTCACAATTTTGTGCAAAGGCATACTCGCTCAATTATAGGTAATGGTGCAAATACTTCCTTATTTTTTGATAATTGGTGTGGTGATATTTCGATTGCACAGAGGCTTGGCATCACTTCCAAAGGCCCTAATGATTTTAAGGCCAAAGTGAGTGATATTATTGTTGATGGTGCTTGGGTTATCCCTTTGAAGACAAGAGATTTGATGTTGCGCTGCCATATTGATGTTGACAATTTACCTATTATTGCCGGTGGTGAGGATTACAAAATTTGGGACCTTGATATCAAGGGAGTTTTGTCCGTCAAATCGGCAAAGGTTGCGATTAAAGCTCCAGCGGAGATTGTGCCTGCGGCGGTTCTTTTCACGAGACAGGTTGTGCATCCTACTTTGAGTGTGCAATTCTGGAAGGTTTGGAAGAAGCAATGTTGTGCTACTGAAGATAACATCACTAAGAAGACTGGCAGGGAGATGCCGTCTATGTGCCGCTTGTGTAGAGTAAGTTGTGAAGATGTTAGCCATATCACTTGGCATTGCAGAATTGCTAAGCGAATTTGGGCTTGGGCGGCTGGAATTTTTAATCTGCAAGCAAAAAAAGATCTTGTGGCCTCTTATAAGGCTGCAAAGGGGCGCAGTAGGATGGTGAAGGATCTGTGGCTTGTTGTTGATCTTGCAATAGTTACAGAATTATGGAAAATGCGCAACAAGGCTTATTTTGATGATATGCGAGTTCGATGGCTTTGCTTTAAAGGGAGAGTTTATCAGGTAATACGTGATTACTATATTAGATTAAAGGGTCATATGTATAACAACATGGAGGATTGGCGCATTTTGGAATTTTTCAGAGTTAAGCATAGATCATGCAAGAACTCAACTCCTCTTGAAATTAGTTGGACGCCGCCCAATACTGGAGAGATAATGATCTGTTGTGATGGTGCATCACGTGGAAACCCATGCCAAGCTGGTTCTGGTGTTACTTTTCGAGATTCAAATTCGGCATTTCTTGGCGTTCTTTGTGTTGGTCTTGGCTGGCAAACCAACTATTATGCGGAAGTTTGTGCGGTTATTTATGGTGCCATGGTTGCCAAAAGGTGGAATACTGCAAATCTTTGTGTTAGGTCGGACTCTATGAGTTGCATTCTAGCTCTTCAGAAGGGTGAATTATCATGGCAGCTGATGCAGAAGTGGAAAATGTCGAGAAGTTTATATACAAATATACGCTATGTTCACAGCTATAGGGAAGTTAATTTTTCTGCAGATGCTTCGGCTAAACAAGCATGTTTGTTGGACGAAGATGATTATGAGTTTTATGAGGGTAGGCCAGGTTTTATTCTTTCTGTAGAATGGCCTGGAGAGGTTTATTTTCGTTTCAAATAGGTCTTTTTGGTGTGTAGCCTAACGGC
>JAJJWW010004077.1:0-82391 GCA_023531295.1 Papaver armeniacum
AGCCTCACAGCCAGCCCAGCCCAGCCAATCTTAAGCCCCGTTTGGGATTGCTTCTTTTCTTTCGAAAGCAATTTGTAACCAACTTATAACAAATTTCTTAAAAAAATAGCGTTTGGTAAATTTTTTTCAAAGCGCTTTTCTCCAAAAGTACTTCTATTTTATGCCAATTTTTAAAAGCTACTCCTGAGTAGCTTTTAAAAGTAGTAAAAGCAGAAGTTGTGGACCCATTCAATTTTAATTAATTAATTCACTATTTTAACCTTGTTATTATATTAAAAAAACAAAATCTACCCTTAAATATTTATTTATGTACAACTATTTCACTAATCAAATTATATTAATTTTTGTTTTAAAATAATAATTACAGCAACAATAATAATAATAGTACTATTTAAAGGTAAAAATTAAAAATTAAAAAATTAACAATTAAAAATAAAATGTTAAATGATTAAAAAATGAATATGAATAAGAATTATTATTATTTTGTATCTTTATCTTTATTTAAAGAAAAAAGTAAACACTATACATTTTATTATTATTACATTAAATTGGCCCAAATTAGGACTCATACACCGCCTTAGTTGGTAGCTTAGAAGGCGACAAAGGGGCACCAGCGCCTAACGAATAGCAACTCTAACCTATGAAAAATAAAGCGCTCAGACAACTACCAAGCACATCATTACTAACTAAACAATTCTTTAAACACTTAAAAAAACAAAGCAACTCCTCACTAAGCTCTCCCAAAGTGGTGAAAGCTAAAACGCCCAAACCATACCCATTTGAAGTATAATCATCCAAGTATTTAAATAATACTCAAAATAAATAAAAAATATTTTATTATTAATATATGTAATTTAAAAAGAATTTTAAACCATGTCTATTTTCGTCATTACCCACATCATAAGCACTTCAACATGATAATTTACCAAACAAAATTTACAGTTTGTTGGTTTCGCATCACTTTACTTGTTATAGTTTACCAACCGTCTGACTATTTTATTTTTAAAGCACAACAACGCACAGCATATCAGAAAAGCACTTTTATAAAACTCACAGCAATACCAAACTAGGCTTTAACCCCACTTAGAAGAAAACATAAATTCTTTTTTTATTTTTATTTAAAATAAAAAGATAGGAATTCTATTATTTTATTAAGTCTAATCAATGAAAAAAATTAACAAATTTTCGAATTAAGATAAATAAAAACAAATTTTAACACACTCTTTTTCAATATAGTTGATTTTCTTAAAAAGCTAAATGAAATCAAAGAGGAAAGGATCTAGGATTTTCCTTTAATCCGCCATTGTTTTTCGATGGTCTATTCAATTTTGAGAATTGAGAATTAAGTGATGGTAATAATTTTAAATATTATTATTTTATATTCTTAAAATTCATGATTTTTTTACAATTCTCTTCAAAGAATCATTATTCTTCAAAAATTATTTTTTATGGTGGTTAGCAAACACATAAAATCTATTATGAGTTGTCACACCATGTTATAATCTTTTTACAGAATTTGAACTTCTAAGAGCTAGAATCATTGAAATCCTCAGCATATACTTATATATTTTATTTAAGAAAACAAAAACCACTTAATTGCCCTTATTCATGGGAAATACCATCTCTGGGTACGGGATCCCGTTAGACCCTTGTTTCGTCACATATGGATGATTTTTAACAATTTACACCCTAAATTTTTCCATGTTAGATTTTGTTGTTGTTTTTCATGTTAAAAATAAGAAAACAAAATTGTGAGCCTAAGACGATCAAGGAGTCACGGCCAAAATGTGAAGTTATGGGAACGGCATCGAAGTTCAGTTTCCAAGTTCTCACAAACTTCCTTGGGATAAAAAAGAACAAAACATTGTTCCAACTACTAAAATCCCCTACAAAATGCTATCAACTAAAAAACATTAATATATTAAAAAATTTTAAAAATAGTTATAAACTTAAAAATATTACAAGGCATGGTCTATAATATATTAAATAATTTAAAAATGCTATCAAATGATGGTAAACCATTAAGATGAGCTATTAAGCAACCAATGGACCAATCTTTTCTATCATCATAAGAAATAATTTTCCCCTCACCTCCTATTTTAAACAAAAGATAGATAACAAATCATTTTGGAAATTTTATAAATCACAAAAATCTAAACTTTTATAAAGGATTTGAGGGCCACAACCACACTAAATATTTTATACTATCGAAAATGAGTTCTACTAGCACATGATAAAACTTCTAAAAGATGAAAAGTGAATTACACATCATTTTGAAAAGGTTTATAACAATTAAAATACAATTTTTCGATTTGTAAAAGTTTTAACATGTGCTGATAGGACCCATCCTCGGTAATACATGACATTTATAATCAAAGAACGAGAAAATGGGTTAAAGGTTGGTTTTTACAAGAGTTAGAAAAATCTACCTAGAACAATTGGGCGTAATTAACCTAAATCCCTAATTTTGAACTTTCCAAATGCTTAAGAGTCGCATAATCCTTTTAGGACTACAATTTGGGCCTCAAGATGAAAACCTTTCGCAATATAAAAAGTCCAGGCTTTCAGGTCACTAACTTTATAATTAATACAACTAGTGATCTCACAGCAAAAAATTTATATTTTCTAAAAGGTTTTTTTCCGAAGCACAAAATCTTGAGAACTAAAAGGTTTTAAATGTTTTATTCTAACTCTGCGCGATTAGACAGCTTAAGGATTAGGGTTTTAGGTTATTTACACCCTAAAGACAAAATTCCATTTATACCTAGGACATCTAGTATAGAGAAGTATGAGAGCTATCTCTAACTCATGAGAGGGCAAGTGTAATAATCACAACACACCTCTTAGCCAACAAGCTCATGAGAGGCCGAGGCTGACGTATATAACAAAGCAAGTTTTAAATGCTCACAAGTCATAACAACTTAATATCTGTCATATATGCAAGTCTCCTTGTGCACATTAACCAAAACATGTCAAACAAGCGACCTGGCAGTCACTTATGATGGTAAGTGCCGACAGGCAACAAAGTCGCTTGTTTGAAACTCCCTTGATGACCATGTCGAGCGAACTATTTAAACAAAATGTTCATGAATACATTGTTAAACTATAAACACAAACGATATGAGGTGTAAACATAGACAATATTTTCCCACCCCGCTACAATCTAATTGAACTATTTTTAGAGTGTGGGCACTGAATTCAATACCATTTGCTAATACTGCTCCTAAAGCTAAAAATCTACTTCAAGCAAAACGGAAAATCACATCCCCGACCAGTAAGTCTTTACTTGAGCTAATATTAGTACACTTGAGCTATTAACCACTGTCTTTACTTGCCTATCACAAAACTGAAACGGAATAACCTACCTCGACACTTATGGTCTCCAGAGACTAAACTGAAAAATCAGCTCTAACTCACAATGTTCTAGCTCTAAAAATATTATAAAAGTATCCAACGAGGCAAATTCAGTCCACTAAGAACTGGGAACCAATACGGAAGCAATAATGCCCTAGGTCAAACTCTACAGTGAAAAAGATAAGAGGCGACCACAATACATATAAGTATGACTTAAAGTTTAAAGCAGATGCAAGTCCCAGATAACTATGCAAGCAGCGATATGACAGAAACAATACAGTAACAACACAGATCAAGGAAAAATCATAGAGGTTATGGAGATTTGGATATTGTCACACTTGGTTATCTACAGATTACTTCATCCTAGACTGCAAAAGAGGGGCGCGTACTATATGTGGGTCATATTGATTATGACCCCTAAGCACATACTAATTAAGGAAAACTAAGTTAACAAGACCTTTCAATTTTGTCAGAAACCTAGACCATAGATGCAACAACTAATAATATATGAGTTGAGTTGGCCAAGAATATAGTCAAAATACTTGCAATGCTAGTATTTTTGTATCTAATACTTTCTTTGACTTTCTATCTTTCTGTAACCTGACCACACGTCTTTGAGCATTTGGTTCTTTGACTGCTTCCTCAGAAAGTCAAAATACGTAATAAATACAAAAGCATCAACATCTAACTACTAACTACCAACTACTCAACATGTAACATATAGGTTCGTTCTTAAAGTTGTGAAATGAGATATTAGTAACTAGTACAATTCGAAGCATCCAATAAGCAAATTGATTCTTATGTTCTGTACTCACCAGGTCAGACGCCATGGATTCTTCCCTAGGAAAGTACCCCGAACTGGCAAGAGAAGACATAATTATACTGGAACAAATTCAAAGCATGTTCATCTCCTAATGGTTGGAAGAAAGCAACTTGACCACTATTCCAGAGAATATCATAATCCAACCAGTATAGGGCTTTTGAGTTGATAACCAGATTCAGAAAATCACATCCCCAACCAGTAAGTCTCTTGTGTTGTAAACAAGAGATCATAATTTGATAAAATTCAAGAACAGGAGAAAAACACAATGATCATCGGAAAGGGAAAAAATCTACAATGAACCATAGAGAACAATGATAATCATTTAATTTTAATCTTAGTGTATTGTAAGTTCGTCAAAGTAAGATAATTTGGGTAAGAAAATGAAATTCAAGCCACACAGTCCTAGTAGAACGAATTTGGTCACCGCAGGACCACACTCCAAAAGAGGTGCATAGTTTCTCAAAGTATTGGTGATCCAGGCCTGGTTTTGACTCTACCGAGAATATGTGGTTGGTAAGTACTAACATGTTTTTTTTTTTTAAAATGCAGATGCTACTCAGACCACCTAATCACGATTGAGTCAACACCGGAATCAAGTGGCCAGTATCTTGAAACCATATACACCCCTTATAAGGAGTAGATTCAGGGTGGCCATGCATATGCGGGAAGAACATTGAAATACCTAACTATCATGCTTGTGAGTCGATGAGAATGAGACTCCATCAAAATTTAAATTGCAAGTGAGACTTCTTGAGTTACATAGAATCGAGACCTCAACAGAAAAACATCATGACGGAATCAGAAAGCTATTATACCAGCGAATAACATAAAAAAATAACTCACTGGAAAAAGACACCAATGAAGATTAAATTTCAAAATCAATACCAAGTGCAAGGACACCATGATAGTCCTACATGTATGACCCAACAGCCTCTAACACAAGGAATGATATCACGATTTAGAGCATGGTTACTATTTAAGTATGTGCTAAATTATCCTTTCTGCATACGATTATCACGAACAGCTACAAAGACAATGATAAACAATCCCTGACATAGCTTTGATAAAGAGTAAAAGCGATAGCAGGGTAGATCATAAATAGATATTAGCAAACTTGGACTTATACTCCTATTTCCTCTTATTTGTTTGATGGAATAAAACATTTTCACATAAAACCCTAAAAGAAAGACCATGTGTCCTTCTACCTCCCTCCATAGCTTATACTACACTAATATGGTGTCTTTAAGATACGCTAGACTTGATGTGGCTACTCTAGATTTAACAAATGATCAGGACTGATTGCAAAATCATAAAAAGCCAGCAGGAAGTTGGACTCTTAGCAGGCATTTTCAAAACCAATTCTCATAACCAAAACTGAAACTTGTCCAACCTTCTTTTTCTTTTCTTTTTTTCATTTCCTTCTCCCTGAATTTCTTTGACCCTTAAGAGAGCAAGAGATGTAGGGAGTTGGGAGAATTTAAGAGAAACAAACAATAAAGAACATACCTCAAGTGATCTCCAGCTTCAGTAATCTCTGGCAAAGGAAAGCTTCATCACGTGGTAAAATTCATCAAAACCTTATAATTTATGTGGAATCCGTAGAAAAACAGGCATTTGGTTTCCTTCGAATGTCTAATGAAGAACAGGGAGATAGATGGGTTAGAAAGCATGTAAAAATACAAAGATTGTTAATAGTCTGCCCAATTTGCGGCCAACATCTGTATCAACAAAACCAACAAAATCTTTTAACATTAGATCTAAATGACATGGGTCCTACACTTAAAACAGTTACCACAAACAAAATTAACCAAAGTTTCTTTTGTAAGTAAGGTGTGTAAAAGCAAACTAATTTCGAGTACAAATATCTCAGTTTAGAAGAGTAAAAGTATACGAGTACCAGATAGGTTGCCCAATTGAGGTTTATACTGTCCTTTGTACAAATTTACCTCAGACATGTCCTCTATAGTTGTTATTGGTACACATTAGTGGACTCTCTTACGCTTGTGGTGATGCTGGTGTGAACGATGATGGTGATCCTCCCTGCAGTCTTCTTCCAAACCATCGACCATCGCCCACCTTTCATTATGATTTTTGGATTTCAAATGGTGGGGCTGCTTCGAACTGTGAGCCGAATCTTTTTCTCTTCGATGTCTCTTGGAACTTCCAGATGAACTAGGTTCTTGGCCAGAATTTGTGTGGCTATGATGTTTCCGACTATATCTTTTGGCATCAGCCTCAGACCTCTTTCTGTTGGTAGCAACTTCTTTGGAGCTTTCATGGTGGTGGCTTTTCCGGCCAGAATCGCTAACACAGTCACCCCTTCGTTCTGTCTTAGAATTTCTCTGGTGATGCTTATGTTTACTGTCTTTATTGTGGCGTATAGAGTTGTTGGATGTTTCATGTATATCTGGACTGGATTCCTCGAAGTTATGTACCCTATCATCTCTTCCAGATGCTGGGGTACGAGATACCTTCTCATGTCTTTGCTCGATAAGGCTCCCCTCCTGATCAAGACGTCTGCCACGTAGATGCTTCCTTTGTGATCTTTGTACATCAATGTCTTCGTCAGAATAGCTGTAGTGGTTCTCCTTTTCTGATTGAGGTTTATATTCATGTGAAAGTTGGGGTTTAATGGAGGGATAGCCGTCGTCTGGGTAATAATCCCCACCATGCGCTTCCTCTCTAATAAAGTTTGAGATAAGATTATCAGTTACAAGTATCAACAAAAATTTAAAAATGCGATGAAAACCTAAAACCAAACACATTGACTGACGACCAATAATTTGTGATAACAAAAACAAAATAATCAAATCCACAAAAGAATTACCTCTCTAAATGCTCCTTTACGAGTCTGTTTTCTGTTCATTAATTTGAAACTCCATATAATCTGGTCGCATAAGATGGTGTTCTCGCCCAGTGGGACCAGACATCATCGGAGGTGCCAAACCTCCCATCCCCATAACCCCACTACAAAAAGGTTTAGAGATAAATACAAGGATGCATGTAATTATTCCAATAAAACAAAAGGCACCCTGTGGTTCATGGCTTGAATTTTAATGTTTGACGGAAAAATCGTAGAAAGTATGAAGGAAGGTATAATAATAAAATAAACTAATGAAGGCAGCAGGTTCTTACTAGGGTGCTTGCATGCCAGCGTACATTGACGGCATATATGAATGAACTGCATAAGGATTCACTGGGACCATATTGGAACCATAGGGCATCATGCCAGGAGTCGCATAAACATTTGGAAAGGGCCTAAATTGGGGGCCATTCCAATAAGGCGGTGGTCCATAAGCTGGCATACCTCCTTGGTACACAGCATCACCTGAAATGTAAACAAGAAAATAAGAGCTGTGTCAATTCATTTACTCTTGCACAGAAAGCATGCAGGACATAGACCATAACCTCTCTTACCTGTCTGAAGCATTGGATACTGATTGGAAGAAACTGGACAGTCTCTAATGAAATGATCAGGAGAACCACACATATAACAAGAATACGATCACCCTGTTTCCAGACAATGTAACTAATATTAGTATGAAACAAATGCAAAGAGTTGTGCCTTCAAGATTCCATTTCAAAAATTTCACAACATTATCCAGCATGGTCCCAGAAAAAGTAAACTGCATACGCTCCGGACGATGAAATTTTCATGTTAAAGTGCATAAAAGAAGCATAAAGCTGAAGTGGTTACCTTCCTGTATTTGCCTGTGCTTGCAAAATTTCCAGATCCATCTGAAATGTCCACATGAATGAAAATCATCAAGTCAGCAGATGAATTACACAAAATACAATCTAGTGACATTGAAGCTGAAGAGCATGGTTTACCTGCAGGGTTATGCCACATTTTCTTTCTCCTGGCTAAATAAGCATGGCCACAGAATAACAAAATGAAGATAGGTAATTAATTACTGTATCAGATCAGGTATATATTGCGAACGTTCCTTCAAAATATTGAAATCTTTCCTACTAGAAAACTAAGGGAAAAGCGCTGCGGAAACCAGCAAGAATAATTGTACCTTCCTCATTTTGCAGGTGATTTGCAGGAAGCGGTGTGAAGTCTTCTGGTACTGCTTTTAGTGACGAGGCTGATCTTTTACCAGCAGCAGATCCATTGTTTCGAATGTTGATTCATACACAGATTCAGTCATAACTTGATTGGAGCCTTTCCCTGTAGCAGATGGAGAATGAGGTAACTGGGGGTCTCGTTGATGAATAGACACCACACAGCCGAACTCTTTTGCTTGTATTCCAGATGCCTCATCTGTACACCATTTTAATAGTTATTTCCCGGAACTATATAATAATTTTCACGCAAGTACTCGAGTAGTTAAAGAACAGCCCTCACCTGGGGCATACTTTTGAAATATGTTGTCTGAACCACTCATAAGTCCTTGAGACTCAAGGAAATGTTCAATGGCCTGCCTTAGAGAGACATTTGGCAGCAAATCTTCAACTTTGCATTTGGTTGAAGAACACTTGGGGCATCTTGCCTTTTCATCCAAAACAGAACGAATGCCTGCAAAAAGATTTCACATTTAGGAGAGTAGAGATATCACAAAGGGAAAAAGTTTTAATAATAGTCTCTATGTATGAAGAGCAATGGAAAACTATTGAGCTTCTATGCAATAGGGACTGTATGTTTAAGAGAACCTACATTTATCGCAAAAGCTATGTTGGCAGCACGGTATCATCACAGCCTCTTTGAATATCGAGTTGCAAAGAGAACATCTCAGCTCCGATGGTAGATCAGCTTTGGGTATTACCAAGGATCTTTCATCTACCACTCTGGAATATTTCAAAATTAACAGAAAGTTACAAATATATTAAACTAAATGACCATTACAAAATCGATGAACATCAACAAGTATGATTCCCTACTCGTTCAACTTCTTATGCTCTTCCATTTTAGATTTTAACATTACTTGCACTGTATGGCCATCAACCCAACATCAGTAAGACAAGAAAATGAAAACACATAAGCGTAGGTAATTCACTAATATTCATTAGTAAGCATTTTTACCTTTGGGAATACCTTCACTAGGATCACTTTTTTCAATATTTCGATGTTTCCCTACTGATGGCCCAGAGCATCTGAATCAACATAAGAAACCAAAGAGATTTAAACCGTGAAAAGGAAGCATTATGTGAATACAGAATTGATGGACAAATGTTGGCATATCAGACTTTAAATAATGCTGAACATGTAGCTTGGTGAGAAGTATTCTAGCACTGAATACAAGCACTTTCAGTTTTTCTAACTTCTACTTTGTTGTTTTGTTTGTTTTTTTTTTTTTCATCAAAGCCAAATAGTCGAGGATAAGAAGATGATGCAGATCATCCAATCAACTAAAGAGACATACCTAGGAATTTCCTTATCTGCATGTATACTGCTAGTACAATTGACTTTATCATCGTCGAGGTCTGAGTCCAACAAAGGCATCTCTGGGGCAGGATACAGATCAATCCCAAAGTCATCGAAATTTTCGACTTCAACGTTCTGCAAATTATAAAATATCAAAAGTAGAATTATCCAGAAACATATAGATAAACATTTGCACTTGATTAAAAATGAATGAACTTTCAAAGAGCTATACCTTGTCACACACTGCCAGAAGAGTCGGTTCATTAGAATCAACAGAAGGATAATGCCTTTTTGCCATATTCTCAACCGCTGGCCTGCACGGAATCATTCATGTAAATAAACGAGATACAAAACTTGTTTGAACGAAGAACAAGTTTCGCGAAGGAAACAATTATTCACATACATAAATGGTTAGAATTAACCTCAATACCCCAATAAAGACGATAGAATTGAATAACTTAAAAGTTTAACTTAATTTTTGTTTAAACCACTCTCAAACACAAGACAAGATACACATCTGATGTCAAGACGTTGAACTTTGCCGTACTCCCGTCAGTAAGCAAATTAAATCCTACTTGCAACAACAAAGAAAATCTATGACAAAACTATGACCAATAAACCTTTTACCAACATGTATGCATTTCGTAACAAACATTTATTAGACCTCCACAGGATTCAATCACTTTTGTTTATCTTAGACCTCATTTTCCTAAAATAGACTCCATAGATGATCAAAATCAGCGCCAACATTTGCTTACACGTGGTGGTAACAGTAATGAGTTTGTTTTCCTAGACCGACCTCCATTTAAGACCCACTAAAGAGGCAACAGCAGAGGATTTATCGACATCCTTTAAGAATTTAAAAGGTTCCAACTCCCCAAGACTAACTGAAGATGATTGCAAGTAGGCCCTAAAGGACAAAGATCCACAAAGTAATATCCATGATTATACAAGCACTTAACACTCAAAAAATTATAACGCTTATACAATAGTCACATACAAAAGACTAATAAATAATAATGTACAAAAGATCATTACCGCCACAACCCACCAACATTCATTCCAGAAAACAGTGGTGGGTGTTCGTGGTGGTGCAGGGTGAAGTGACCGTAAGTACCCACAACCATCTCATTCATAAGTAAACACCCAACACCATATAATCATAAGTAAACACCCACAACTGCGGTGGTGGTGTATTGAGGAGGACAATAGTGAGCAAT
This sequence comes from Papaver armeniacum, assembly GCA_023531295.1. Classification (NCBI taxonomy): domain Eukaryota; kingdom Viridiplantae; phylum Streptophyta; class Magnoliopsida; order Ranunculales; family Papaveraceae; genus Papaver; species Papaver armeniacum. The sequence continues at coordinate 10,766 of JAJJWW010004077.1, forward strand.
AATACTGCCCCAACTACCACCCACCAGCCACCACCTCAAACAGCCATCATTACCATCATCCACCACTACAACAGCCCACCCATAACCTAGATGCCACTGGTGGCGCGAGGCAGAGGGTGGTGGTGGTGGATTCTAGTAGCTTAACTATCCTACAAAATTAAAATTCATCAACTTAAACATACATCTAGAGAAAAAAGCTTACCGAACAGAATTAGCATCTCTATCAACTGGTACTCTCTTAATTATAACACTTGAACCACTTTCCACAAGAACATCTTCATCTTCATACTCTACATTTCATCAACAATTTCAAACATCAGATTTCAACTCCCAAAAAAAAAATCAAAGAAATCCAGAAAAAAAGTTTCAAATTACCTTGGCCAGTAACGGCATCAGAGAGAAATAGATCAAAATCTTGACAAATCTTCAGTTTACTTTGATTAATTATTCTTAATTTAAGATCTCTGACTGATACTGATGGTGAATCGTCCAAATCAATTGTATCGAAATTCACTGAGCTTCTGAACTTAAATTTGATAGACATGATTGATTGATGATGAGTTTCAATGAGGAATTGAATTGAGATTTGGGCGAGAGAGAGAGAGAGATTAGGGGTTTTGGAGGAGATTCTGGAAATTAGGGTTTGAATTTTATTTTTCTGAGAGGAGAGAGAAAGAGAATTATTTGGATATTTTGGGAGTTTGGAATTTTGGAGTATTTAAATGGGAATATGAGAGGAAATAGATTTCACGTGACATGGGGCCCACTAATTCGGGGAAATATATGGGATAATATTACGTGGGCCGGTACAGTTGGGTTCATTAAGAACCCGGTACATGTACTTTCTACCGACCGGTTCTCTCATTTGAGGACCTGTGCCTGTACGTGTGTACTGTACAAATCGGTTCGGTCAAGTTTGGTATCGAGTTTTTTCTTTTTATTGAAAGGGAAAATTTTACAGAAAAAAAGCTTAGGTCACTAAAACAGTGACAAGGAAGCTACAAAGGATGAGTTACAAACTGCATCCCAATTACAAATCAATGTTGAAAGGGAAAAGTTCTGAAAAATATCAGAATTCAAAGACCAGCTAAACAACAAGCATTTAACCGCAGTAATCAACTGGTTAGAGTTCCTAGTATGATTGTTATAAAGCATGTTGTTGCGTTCCCTCCACAAAGTCCACCAAATAGCAAAAGGTAATAAACTCCAGATTTTTCCTTATCATATTAGATTAGACTTCTTATTTGCTCCCCACTCCCACAAGTTTATCTTCACATCACTAGCAAAAGCCCGTTAACTCCAAAGCTTTTAACAAAATATGCCCAAATGGCAAAGGCGGTTTACTGATGAAGAAAAACAGATGATCATTTGTTTCAATGTAGGTCGATACACATGAGACAGTTAGCATCCTGAACCAAACCAAACCCTAAATAGAGAATCTAGAGTTGGAGCTCTCTTATAGCACAAAGTCCACACAAAGAAAGATATTTTTAATGGTACTTTTGAGTTCCATAATTGCTTATCTGGGAACCTAAACCTTCATCTTCTAATGCTATATAAGCATTTGCCACAGTAAAAGTATGGAGTTTTTACCTTATCTCCTTCGATGTAAAGCTTTATCTTTTCGTAAATCCTTCCCGGGAATGAACCCTAACATTCATCTATTCACAGCTCTTAGCAACAACACCTTCATTTCTATCCCATGCCCATCTCATCTCAGAAATTCAACTCAAACACAAATTATCAAGCTCTACTTTCAACAGCAGCATCAAATCTGCATCCACAACATTAATCTTCAAGATCATTTAATTGCAACCAACAAACTTTCTTTGTCTGTCAAACTCGAACCACTGATTCCTCTATATAACAGTAACCACCTACAATCTCGACCCGTATTTTCTAATCAAAATCATAATCACAACACACAGTACCACCAACAATTCATTCATTCATCAGTTCTCCAACCCTCAAGCCATCTCATAAATTAGCAAAAAACCCTTCCATTTCTTCTCGTCTTTTCCATCACAGATTCAAATCAAACCCTTTTGAACTTATTTATCCTCTTCATCATTTCAAACTACAGTGATAAAGAACAAGATGATGAAGAATTGAACGGTGATTCTTGACTTTTTATGGACTTGTGTTGATGGTATCTGTCTCTGTGGTGGAGAAGTAGGTGTTGGTTTGACGAAGAAGAAGAGAGACGAAAAAGAGATGAAGTGAGTGAAAGACATATATATCCTTAGCTTTAAATCAATAGCCCGGATTTATTCATATAAGTTTTATCAATGGTTTATATTGATTGGTTCTTTGGGTACCGGTTCAGTCGGGAATCATAGTAGAACCTGTACCCCCTATATATACAACGTTTTTGAAAATAAGAACCGTTACATGTACCCCTTAGCCGGTACTAGTTAGGTTCCAGTCGAGTTCCCCGGTTCCAGTCCTATTTCTGTGGAACTTTAGTTCAAACTAGGGCTGTCAATGGGTACCCATTATCCGGAACTGGAACCGGACCCGATATATTAGGGTCCGGTTCCGGGTCCTAAAATTGGACCCATCAACGACTTAGGACCCGATGAGTAATTACCCGATTGGACCCGAATTTTAACGGGTCCAAACGGGTAATACCCGTCGGGTACCCGCGGTTCTCGGGTACCCGGTAGAATGTATACAACCTTTGGAAATAATTATATGTGTCGTAATAATTCCAATGTCATCGTATATGAATCCATGATATTTCTCTGTCTCGGAGGCTTATCCCTTTCTTTCTTGAAGTAAATCCTTTTATGTCTAAGAGGAAGTAAACTTATTTCTATCTTTTAATACGTAATCAATTCAATCTCATACTGTAATCAACTCATCTTCTTTATTTCTAATTTTTTCTGTGAGTGACTTTTGATATAGATGATTTATTTGTGAATCTAATTTATGAAAATTGGTGGCAATTCATGTAAACCTTAATTAGGTTCTGTCAACTAACAGTTTTCACATATAAGGTTCAAAATCAGAGATAGAATTTTAGTTTCTGGTTAATGGAAGCGTAGTTGGCTATGGGAAACATAAAGATAGGATTTAATTATTAGCACACGGTTTGATTATTTTCAATGTGCTTCTTCTTTGATGGGCTTAATTGCCCCACGGAGGCATATCTTAGAAGTTTTGTTCGAACTTCTTTTTTTATCTTTAATTCACTTCACCATGTGTCCATATATAATTAGTCCCCTCCCTTTCATTAAATTCAAATTCAGATATTTGATTTCATAACTTAAGCTCGTGGTTTGCAGGAACATTTTGAATTTAACGCAGATGATACCCGATAACTACCCGAACCTGGTAATTACCCGCTATTTTTATTGGGTCCGGTTCTGGATCTACACATTTGAGAACCGGACCCAGAACCGACTAAAATAATAGGGTCCGGTTCCGGGTCCTATGGTATCCGGGAGGACCCGGACTCATTGAAAGCCCTAGTTCAAACTAAGGATATCAACTTTCACTTCTATTTGAACCACCCCACCAGCACTTGATGTCATTTTTTATTTTTTTTTGTGTGTTGTTATATTGTGCTGTTTCTAAAATTCTAAAAAGTTGCTGAATGTTTGGTAAAATATAAATTAAAACTAAAAGTCAATTAGGAATTATTACGATGACATTGGATTACGATGACATTAGTTGTCGTATATGAATCCAATGTCATTACTGGAATATTTGTGACACATATTACTATCTCTCTTGCTCTCAAGTAGTACTTTAAGTTATCTAACGCGGAATTTCAAAAGCCGATTCGGAAAACCATATTTGGAGCTTAACTGGAATCGTAAGACTAGATTCTACAAGTTTTTCATGTTTTATACTTTGAAATCCTCCATAAAATTTGGAACAAGTCCTCAAAGGAAGTCTCCTTTACATATAATTCAAGTCTCCTTCAATGAACTAACCCGTGCATTCAAGACCGAACCTTTAATGAATTCGGGCTACCACATAGGTCACTTTTCTTTTTCTTTATTTCTTTATTTTGCATGTTGGATTAATGCTCAAATAATTAGGTGTCTTAGTAAGAAATAAATAGGTGTCTTAGTAAGCAAAACTTTGAATACACCCAATTAAACACATGAACCACAAGTTTTAAGTTTTTACTTTAAGGAGAATAAATAGAGCTTGCATGAGAGATTCTTCTAACCAAAAATAGAGTTTGCATGAGAGATTATTCTAACCAAAAAAAGAATGTAACCGTAATCATTCCATCATATAATTATTACAATTATGATAGTGGATGTACGTAGAAGTTTGCATTTTTTGTAGTGTTATAAATCCGAGTAATGTCCCTTATATATATTTTAGTAGCTTTTACTAATTACCGTCAATGAAACTAGAATTTTGGTCATATGAGAGCAACTTTGTGAATGTACATCATGTAATGGAATCTCACAGTTCTTATTGAGATAAATAAAGAGGCCATAATCTATCAAAAATAATTTATCTTTTTTGGAAGTCCGAGAATTCTCGGTCCAAGAATCTCCTAAATAACAGACAAAGCATGTCGTCACAATCTTCACCAGCCCATTCATCGATGGTACTCTCTTATATCTGCCATTAACTAATTAATAAGTAAAGGTCTTCTCATAAGTCTGGGTTTGGTAATGCTTTCTTTTTAAAAAACACTTTCAAAACGTATATATCGTAATAAGTTTTCACATTGGTTTAGCAAAAGATTTTTAAATTATTCTTTATCCAAAGTAACTTTGAAAGGCCTTGGAGGATAAATTTTTAGAGCAGTGTTATCCCGCACGACCTTGCGGGAAGCTATCCCGCTCAAGCAGCCTCTTTTAATGTTAGATCATGCTAAAACCCAAATCTAACAGCCTTGAACCCTTTAGGGGAAGTGATGGGTCCTTTTACGAAAGTGGTGGGTCCCTTCATGAAAGTGATGGGTCTCTTCCTGAATGTGAATCTAACCGTTGATTTGATCATCCAACGGTAAAAGAAGCCGCTTTATGAAGGCTTCCCACAAAGTCGTGTGGGATAGCATTTGTCAAATTTTTATGTAAACTATAAAAGCATAAGCCTTGGTCCCACCTAATATTAACACTTGATTTGTTTTTTGATCCTTACTTTATTTTGAAAATATATAATAAAAACTTCCCTTAAACTTAAATATAATCAATCTTTTTTTCCAATATATTCTTTAAAGATTATTATTCTCTTTTCAAATAATTTTTTGTTTTAACGTATTCAATAATAAAAATAAGAGCAGATATTAAATAATCCTCATTTGATTGGGGGCCGGACATTTTAATTGGGGGCCAAGCACTAGAGGACAAAAAAGGTCACCCAATCCTAATTTGGGTCACCCCTTATAAAAATATTTTCTAAATGGCTAAAATGTCCCTGAGTGATTAGTATTAAGATTTAATTAAGTTGATTAGTGTGATAATTTTGTTTAGATAAAAATCGGAGTTTTGGGATTAAAATTTGGGGAAATTTTAGTTTTGGGTTTTTTTTTTTTTTGAGAAGAAGAAGAGTAGTTTTGAGAGGAAAAAACTAGGGTTTTTAGAAATGAGTGATTCAAGTGAAGGGAATGAGGTTGGTGAAGGTTCAAACAATAACCATGATTGTGTTGATGGTGAGATTTTCTCTAATAAACCTATGGATTGGATGTTTGATGAAGAGATGTTAATGGAGGAAGCCATGAATAATGGTGGAAATGAAGATCCTCTCAAGCTCAAAATGAAGGAACCAATCCTTAAAATGAAGAACCCGGAGCTCAAAACAATCGGATAAACTTCATATACTCTTCAAATTGTCGAATGGTGCTCCAAGTGGTCGATTCATGGTCACTATGGAACTACTCGAGTGAGGGTCGTTATAGTCGGGTGTTGTATACGCCCAACGACCCTAAAGAGTCGTCATCTTGTTGACACACATGGCGACGACTCTAACTGCAACTTTTAATGGTGATGAAAAATCGTCAAGGTGGTGTGTTAAACCATGACGATTGTTTATATTGTTCACCTAGAGTCGTTAGTTGATTCGTTTAATACCCAGACGACTCTCGAATCCAAACTCTCTCGTATAAAAAGGCCATTTTTTGTGTGTTTGAGTCGTCATAGGGATATTCGATATACCGACGACCCTAACCAACCATTTATAATGTTCACCTAGAGTCGTTAACCAATAACAAAGGGTCGTCAAAACGGGGTCGTCATTTTCAACCTAATACTAAGTAACGACTCTATTTTAGGGCAAAAAATGTTGAAGTAGCGATAATTAGGGTCGTCATCTTCATCCTAATACACTAACGATTTTCATAGAAATGCACTGCAAATGAAAAGTCGTTAGGGGTTTTCATTTCGATACTAACGACTCTTACTTTGAAATTTCGATACTAACGAATACAAGGTAGGTTTAAGTTCATATACCTTCTAATTGGAGCCATAACTTTCTTGGGTTTTGATTTTTGGCGACGATTACGCCATGAATCGGTTGAAGAAAAAAAATTTCTTCAAAATAGTCGTTAATGGTGGTGGTGGAGAAGAGAACGGGGAGGAGAGGAAGATGAAGAAGAGAAGCCTAATTAAGGTTTCTAATTAAGGTTAACTGATTTTTAATGTTTAGTTTTAGATAAGGGTAAAACAGTCTTTTCAATATCGGATTACTACGCCCCTCAAAAAATTGGGGTGCAAATAAAAAGTTGTGGCCCCTAATTAAAATGGTTGGCCCCCAATCAAATGAGGTAAATAATCTGTCTCAGAACCTATTTTGATCTAACTAGCATTCCTATAGTGAACACAGGGACTAAATTTAGAAACCTTTTTGACATCGAGTTTACTCATCTCGGTTCCTACTTGATTGATGAATTCTACTTCTTTTCCCCGATTGTTAAGTCTTTTGATTCTTGTTTGTTTCTCATTCGAGTAATTAGCATTATCTTAACAAAAATCCATCAATATCTACCAATATTAAGTCATCTTCGGTGATTGGCTAACTTCCGATTATTCGATTTTCACTAGCACCATCTGTGTGGTATTACTTCTTCTCTTTTGCGAGGCCTCATCCCTTAAGCCCAATTAAACTTTTTCCACTCCTTCCCACCTCATTTTCTTTCCCATCCCTGAGAAAAGCCCACTTAATATAATACTCAAAACCTCATACAACAAAACCCACTTAATCTCATACACAAACCACGATAAATGACCATCCTAGCTTGGAATTGTAGAGGCATAAACCTTCCTCCTTCTATTCAACATTTAATAGGATTGGTTTCTCTACACAAACCTAGCATATTATTCCTCTCCGAAACTTTAGCTAAGGAGCAACACATGAAAAGATTATCGCAATCTCTTCAATTCAATAATTGTTTCACCGTTCCAAAAATTAGAAATCGAGGCGGACTTTGCTTAATGTGGGAAGACAAACTTAATATCCAAATTTTATTCCACTCTCAAAACTACATCCATGCAAAAGTGACATCACCACTCCCAGACGAACCATGGTACTGCATGGGTATATATGGCCCACCGCATCCAGATACAAGGAAAAATCTCGGGCAGGAATTTCCAACAATATTCAACAGTATAAATTCATTCACACCTTGGCTATTAATAGGAGATTTTAATGACGTCGTAGATCAGTTAGAAAAAAAGGAGGAAGACAAGTAACTTATGCTCTATCTCAGCCTCTACTTACTCTAATGGATCAGATGGGTCTTATTGATCTAGGATTCCGAGGAGACCCCTACACCTGGACAAACAACCAAATGGGGTAAGATAACATTCTATAAAGATTAGATAGAGCTCTAGCAAACCAACATTGGAGGACGACAAATCCACATGCATCAATTACTCATCTCCCAAGAATAGCATCTGATCACGCACCAATATTACTACAAGAGAAAGCAATAGATTGGCAAGGAACAAAAGACTACAAATTTGAACACTTATGGCTCTCACATCCCCAACTCAAGCAAGTGGTTGAAGCGGCTTGGGAGCAACAACAAGATAGTGAATCTACCCTTGACCTCCAACTCAAACTCATTACAACAGGACAAACTCTCATGGAATGGAACAAAGTAACTTTTGGTCACATTCCAACTACGATCAAAAAATCGACTACCAAGATAAAGCACGCTCAACATCAATGTGCAACCCAATCGGGATCCGACCTGGAATATTGGCTACATCAAGAAAAACAGCTAAGAATAGCTCATGAAGAATTATTACAATGTCATGCAACATACTGGCAACAAAGATATAGAATTCAATGGCTACAATCATACAATCTTAACACAACCTTATTTCACACTAAAGCTACAATACAGAGAGCCTGTAACAACATACAACAACTACAAGACCCACACAACAACTGGATTAACAAAAAAGAAGACGTTGTTCAGCTCATTCTAAATCACTTCTCTCAACAATATACAACACCGCCTATAGTAATAGATGGAGATCTCTTTACAAATATCAGACCAAGATTAACTCCCAGACAATCGGAACTACTTACAAAGGAAGTAACTACATTAGAAATCAAACAAGCCCTATTTTCTATAAACTCTGAAAGTTCCTCGGGTCCAGACGGATATACAAGTAAGTTTTTCAAGGTTTTATGGGAAACAACTCACCCCAACTGATAGCTATGGTTAGAAGTTTTTTTGATAACTTAAATATGCATCCTCTCATGAATCAAACGAACATAACACTAATACCTAAAGTCGACCATCCTTCAAAACCTTCACAGTTCAGACCCATAGGACTCTGTAACGTCACATATAAAATCATATCAAAAATCTTAGTCAACAGAATTGACCCATTTTACCCTTTATAATAATCCCTTACCAAAGTGATTTTGTACCACAAAGATCAATACATGAAAATATAACAATAGCTGGAGAACTCTTCCACCATATCAGAACCTCAAACCTAACTAAAGATACAAAAATAGCTCTCAAACTAGACATCCAGAAAGCCTATGATAGCCTAGATTGAGGATTCATCAAAACCTCATTTACAAAACTTGGATTTCCACCAGCATTTATAAATTACATTATGTTATGCGTCACAACAGTTACATACTCGATTAAAATAAATGGTACACCCCATGGATACATCACCAAATAGAGGTATAAGACAAGGAGACCCTCTTTCCTCCTACATTTTTATCATATGTGCTGAAATACTATCTACAAACCTAGGAAACCTTCAAAACCAAAAATTAATTCAAGGTCTTAACATATCAAATAAAGCACCGCCAATTCTTCACTTAATGTATGCAGATGATTTATTGATCACATACAAAGCTTCAAATCGAGTAATCAACACCTTAAAAACCTCCTCCACTCCTATAGCACTTCCGCCGGTCAGGTAATTAATACTACCAAATCAGTAATCATCCATCAACCAACCCTAGACCCGATCAAGATAAATGATCTTTAACATTTCTTCAATATGCCGACCACACCAAAACCTCCAATCTATCTAGGAGTTCGGTTCAAACATGGAAGGGCTTCCAATCAAATCTTCGCTCCCCTCTTACAAAGATTAGCCCGAAAAGCTAAAGGATGGATGACAAAATGCTTAACTCCGTAGGAAGACTCGCCCTAATCAAACCATCCCTAATATCCACAGCAAATCACATCATGCAAACACAAAACCTACCTAGCAATATACATAAACAAATAGATCCTATCACCAAAGATTTTTTCTGGGGACACGATTCAACTACCAGAAAACTACACCCTATCAGATGGGATAAAGTAACAAAACCATTATCCGAAGGAGGATTAGGAATAAGGAAGAACAGTGATCATAATAAAGCATTACTCATGAAGAGAATCTGGAATCTTCATGAACAACCTAACTCTATCTGTGGAAGTATCTTCAGTGCATATCTCAATCAACAACCAATACTACAAGGAATTGATTCTATGCCCTCATCTGCCAGTCCTGAATTGAGACAACTAGCGGCGATTGTACCAACCATGCAGCATCTAATATTCCATCGTATTTGAAATGGATTATCAACTCCAATAGAAGCCAATTGGATTCCAGACTCACCGAACCTAGACCCAACACAATGCTACCTAATCCGATTGGTAGCAGATATCATCGACCCAATATCACACACATGGAATCATGAAAAATTAAGCACCCTCCCCAATCCTATAATCCAAAAAATCATAAACATCCACCTACCCCAAAATGCACCCCAAGATAAAATTATCGGGGCCACACTCAAAACTGAAGCTACACTACTTGAACGGGATATAAATGTCTAACCCAAAGTCAACCAATACACACCCCCCTACAGCCTAACAAATTTATATGGACCTTACCATGTCCACCAAAAATTCGGCTTTTCTTGTGGAAAACCATCAATGAAGGATTGCCAACCTTCTCTCTCCTACACCAAATCCATTTGATCAACTCAGACATATGCCCAAGATGCAACACAAATCCAGAATTTGCAAGTCACATTCTAATTCATTGTCCAACGACAACTAATTCCTGGAACACCTTGTTCAATCAATCTACAAATCCATCAAACTCCAATCCCCTCAAATCTTTCACCTTAACACAACACACAACCATTTCCCAAATCCTTCAACAACCTGCGTCGACTTCGGTAATCTCCTCTTGCTGTTTTCTTTTCTGGACTCTATGGCTGGCTAGAAATGATCTAATATACCAACAAAAACAAACAACTTCGGAAGAAATCCTAGTTTGGGTACAAAAACTGCAACAAGAATACTACCGAGCCATTCACTCCACACCACCAATTGTTCCAGGAGATACACCAACATTTAATCACCCAATAAGAGATAGGGGATTATCCACAATATCAGTAGGATGGACAAGGCCGAACATAAGCTGGATCAAAATTAACACAAATGGAGCAGCCAGAGGCCATCCAGGATTTGTAGGAGTGGGATTCATCTGCAGGGATTCATACGCACGAACTTCATTAGCTCTAGCTCAACCACTGGCAATTACGACTGCTTTAACTGCGAAAACCTGGGCGATGCTTCTACCTTCAAGAACGGCAACAGAAAGACTATGGCCAAAAGTTATATTTGAAACCGACTCTGAAAACCTACTGCGTTTCATCACCTCATCTACCCCTCCACCTTGGCACATAGCAGGAATAATTGAGGAAATAAAAATGAGATTCCAATAGATCCCACAGGCGACCATCCAGCACAACTACAGAGAAGGAAACCAAGCAGCCGACGGATTGGCCAATTACGCAGCATATGGAAGTCAAACAGGAAACTTATCAACCAAAATATGGGACCAGGCAATCCCAACATTTATTTCTCAAATTTTATTTTCCGACTCAGTGGGTACCACTTACCCACGACAAATTGTAAACTAATTTCCTTTAATAAATTACATGCTTCAAAAATTAAAGTAGTTAAGTAAAAAAAAATATTTTAGCAATAATATAATAATAGTAAAAAATATTAATAGTAATAATTTATTAAAATAAAATAAATAAAATAATAGTAATAATTAGCAACTATAGAATTTTTGTTACGATTGAAAAATTACATAGCTAGACACGACACTAATATTAAAGTTCGTAATTTTCGTTTCATTAGATTAGGTTTGGCTATTCAAAAAGGGGTTGGAGTACAACTTGTTGCTCAGCTACCAACTTTTTTCTTGTATAAATTTATTTTTTATTAATAAATTTTTGTTTTCCTTCTAAAAAAATTAGCAACTTTAGTATTTATATTTAATATTAAAAAATTAATTGATTTTAACCTCAATAAATATATAGATATATGTCTATTTTTTTCATTTGGTATAACAACAATAGTTGAATCAGATATTTTATCAAACATAATTTAATCGCCCTTTTATTCGGTTTTTCCTTTAATTTATATTTTACTATACATTCAACTTTTTGTTTTACACAGCACATCAATGCACATCAGAAAAATGCTATTATAAAAAGCACAACAATACTAAACTAAGGCACCCACTCCCTCCATACGAGATTGATTCACCGCATTAACAGTCGATGGGTACATGATCTCGCTGATTCGTTATTCAACTATATCAAGACAAACAATAAATTTTGTACAGTATATCTAATAACGGATACATCCATTTTGTCATTTAAGAGGATAAACTTCAAAATAAGGAGTACTAACTGGTCGTTAGTCACTGGCAACTTTTTGACCAACTTGTATCCATCAATATTCCGATAGTAAATAAACCCATGTGCGCTAATATGGCTTGAGTATTGTTAAATTAGTTATTTCTTTTTGGAAATAAGCAAAGGCTTCATTTATAATGGATTCGTTAGGTCGGTAACGATATGATGATATTCTTGAAATTTTCTTATATACTTTTTTGATGAATTACATATGCAGATTGAATTGTTGTAAAAACGGACTAGACCACCAAATGATGATGAAGCAACGAGTAGAGAACCAAGTACATACTTCGCATCATCATTTCTCGAGAGATTAGTACTTATAAAACGCATCATTGCCTAGAATTAATCGTCATACTTCAGGGTAAAGTTTATTTTTACCGTTTGTTTAGCTGACTTAGTTTTACAGAGAAAATACATGACAAACTCTTAGGTCAATTAATATCCGCGGACGAAATTAAAAGAGAAGAAGTAATAAAATAAAGGGAGAAGAAAAGAAGGTGCATGCCATGTACGTGATCCTACTAAAATTTAGAATATCCCTCAATCACATATTTCGCGTTGGAGAAAATACATAACCTATTAACAATATTCAGGGATTATCAAATAATGAACCAAATTCTAACCTTCTAATTCATAAATATTGACAAGGTTCGCAATGAAAGGTAAAATATTCCTTTGGCGGTAATCTTGGTCTTACTAAGTTGAACAATATTCGGGTACCAACTACTTATTAAAATGAAAATTGGTCACTTATCAATTTTGTCAAACATGCTTAAATATCGATTGGTTTTGTTATGCAGTGATTTTGTACGAATCAATTTACAGGGGTGTATTGAATTAGGATTTTTATGGATATTTAACAATCTTAAAAACTCCTAGGTTTTCAATTATGATATGTAAGGAACCATGAAATATCAAAGGTATTCAGATAGGATTTATTTAGATCCACAAATATCCTAAGTATCCAATTCATTTATGATTTCTTAAGATAATTGAGGTGAAAGATATATAAGGATTCTTATATGGGATATTTTTAGTTAAAATATGTGTATTATTATCTCACATTAATCTCAATTCATACCACAAGAGTTTCATGGATTCTTATGAACATTTACTTATTTATTATTTTATCACAACATGCTATGTTTTTTTACTACACCACCACCACCAACAACCACTACTAAACACCAACACTAACAACCACCACCTCTACCATATACAACAACCACCGCCACCTCATATTGTTAGAGCATTGTTCGGTCGAACTCGCATGCGTTGCTATCTCAAGCATGTTTGTCAATGTTAGTGATCAAAACTATAATTCTTGATTTCTAGCCTATGTAGCTAAAGGTCTCGGACTAAGATAGAAAGTGTAGTTGAGCTCAAGAACTCCATGGAAATCATCATACAAGACGAAGGACTACTCGAGGAACCGGTGGAACTTCATCGACTAAAAGGTATCTGGAGACTTGAACTTATCTGTCACTCAAAAGTCTATTTACTCTATCTCCTACTCTTGAGACAAAAGTCGTTTAGACGTATAGCCTTCATTATACACATTTTCTATTTCGAGCCGAGTTTAACTCGCCTATCTATTTCTCGAAATATGTGTTGGTAAGCTTTCGCTTTAACCGAATTCATCTTTACCTAGTGACGAAATTCATGATATGTTTCAATCACTTTGGAAATTGCTTTGACGAAAAATGGCCTGTGAATAACGGCTATATAACGTTCTCTGAGAATGTTTCAATGATTGAAATGAGAGTTTAGATTACATAACCATTGGTAGGATATAAGCATTGTTGTGGGAACACATATATGTATAAGTCATTATTCCTTGAACCAAAGTTTGCGAACTTTGTTGATCAAGAGAAATGAAAGTGGCGCAAGCCAAGTCCGCGAACTCAGTCCGCGAACTGACGAAAGTTCTCACCCGAGAATTTCTGCTGAGTTTGTGTACTCCTTCCATGAGCTTAAGTCCGCGAACTTGAGTAGGGTATATTTATAACCGGTTGTTCTTAAACTAATGTTTATATAAACTAAGGAATGCTTTTGCAAACCGTGGCTTCATGAACCGATTCAAGTGAATCAAACCGTTTTTGCTTCGATTGTGTCTTGTGTAGTTACATAAGATCTAAGCAATTGAACAACTCTCTAACTAGTTCATTTGAGTCATTTGAATTATGGTGAAAAAGAATATGGTTGATATGAGAGTGATCATATGGCTAACCATTTGGTTGACTATTGTTGAACCAACAAATGTTAATGTTTGGGTACGGTTCATAAACCCAAAATTGAACATTCCATTTGTGAGTAACGATAATTTTTCGATCCAATGGTTGAGAAATATTAGCTTGAATCTAATCAGATTTTCATTTAACGGTGAATATTGAATGTTTTGTTACTAAGCTAACATTGATTGCAAACCCTGATTTGAAAGGCTATATAAGGGAGAACTCTAGCAACTGAGAAACCTAATCCCCACACCTTACGTGTGATACTAGTTTGCTAAGTTAGAGTCGATTCTCCTTTAACCTTTGGTTTTCTTCTTCTAAAACCATGTTAACGACTTAAAGACTTCATTGGGATTGTGAAGCGAGACCGATACTACTTTTCTTGTAGTTGTGTGATCTAATCTTGTTGTTTCTATCGTACAAGTACAATTTTAATAATTGGCTTGAGATTTATATCTCTGATAGGCAAGATAGAAAAGAAATCACAAACACTTCGTCTCATCGTTTGTGATTCCGCAATATCTTTTTTTTTGTCGATTAAGATTATTGTGAGGTGATCAATAATACTAGGATGTTCTTAGGGGAATATAAGTCGGGTTATTGATTGGTTCTGTTCACCTTGATTTATCAAAAGACGAAACAAAACTCATAGGTTTATTCGTGGGAGACGAATTTATCTATTACGTAGACTTTTCGTGTGATACATATTTTTTTATTAAAGTCTTCGACTTTGGGTCGTAGCAACTCTTAGTTGTGGGTGAGATCACTAAGGGAATCAAGTACGTAGCATCTGCCGGGGATTAGAGGCGTAGGAGCATAAGCGTACCTTGGATCGGTGTGAGATTGATTGGGGTTCAACTACGGTCGGGACCGAAGTTTATTTGGAGTAGGCTAGAGTCTCGTAGCGGCTTAATACAATGTGTGTTCAATGCGGAATAGGTCCCAGGTTTTTCGCATTTGCGGTTTCCTCGTTAACAAATTCCCGGTGTCTCGTGTTATTTCTATTCCGCATTATATTTGTTTATATAATTGAAATATCACAGGTTGTGCGTTGTTCAATCAATTAGCGACCTTTTGGGTTGTTGATTTAAATTGATTGACACTTGGATATTGGTCTTTGGTACCATCCAAGTTATCTCTCTTTGATAAAGACTCACAAATTTCTATTTGCTTGAGTAAAGATCAAATCGAGAGATTGAGATATAAACTCTTTGATATACTTTTTATCTAGATTGAATCTGACTGTCTAGTTGATTCTCTAGAAAGTATATTGGAGTTTGTCCATACAGATTGTTGAGCGAAATATTGGGCGTGGTTGTTAGACCCCGCTTTTTCACATATACACCACACCTAAACTTATAATATTTTTTTTCTTTGATAGGGAAACATGATACCTTGTTTTTTTTCAACTATTTCGTAATCCACTTTAATTTTTATAAATGTAAATTAATCCTAATTCAATCCATTTAATCCAAAATTATATATCTATAAGAATCTATAAGATTTTTTTAAAAAAAACATTATAAATCCTCTAGATTCAGGTAAGGGTTATTTGGTGTTTGATACTTACATTTTGACCAAACTTAGTGTTTGGTCTAACTTTTGTCCAACTTAGGGGTTGGTACCTAGAAATGACGTTGACCGTCTTTGACTGTCTTGACTAAACTTTAATTAATTTTGTGTTATAAATTATACTGAATTGACAAATATAGCCCTGAAGTGGGTCTAGAATCTAACGGCTTTGATGCAATCATTTATATACATACGGTCCTAAGGAAAGAGATTAAACATCCCCCATTATCCTAAACCTAACTCTATTCTTTTTTTTTTTTTGTTTACTCGGCAAAAGAAATATATTGAAAAAGCTTACGAAGAGTAAGCAAGAAACAAACAAGGCAAGCAACCCAAAGGGAGAGGAAAAACAAGCTCAACCTCCCTAGAACCCAGAGAACCTAAAACATATTAGAAAGAGACCCAAGAACAGAAAAACAAAAAATTACATTATAAAAAGAAAAAGATCCCAGTTAGCAATGACTTGATCAAGACAAACCCCTTTCAAAGAATCTAGGGTTTTGCACCAGAAGAAAGCTTGAATTTTTACATCTTGTACGAGAGTCGTGAAGGTTGACGTCCCGTTGTTGAAAACGATGTCATTTCGACAATTCCAAATACACCAACAAATAGCTGCCGGCAACACAAGCCAAAGACATTTTCCAGTAGTGGATAGATTATTCACTCTCCAACCCTTGATGAGAAGGTCAATGCAATTAGGCATCACCCAGTCCATTTTAGCACTCGACATAAAATGTTGCCAAACTGAATAAGCAAATGGACAATGGAAAAGAAGATGGGTTGTGGTCTCTCTATCACGGCGGCACAATAAACAACCATTAACCAAAAGTTTACATTTCTTGTAAAGGATATCCATGGTAGCTAGTTTTTTATGATAAACCTGCCACAAAAAGAAACCCACTTTGTGCGGCCATGCCCTTGACTCTATTCTCTTATTCTTCCGACTCCACTTCATCTTCATGTCCGACTCCACTTCATCTTCATGTTACTGATTCATCGGTGTAGAATTATCATACTTCTAGAAAACCAGCAGTTCCATATTTTTCCAATTTTTATTAATTTAATCGTGAAAATAGTGAAGAACATGGATCTATTGCCGTGAAATCACATTTTTGGTGAGGATTGAAAGAGGGTGAAGGTTGAACTCGGGTTATAATTGTTAGAGGATTGGGAAGAATATTGAAGGTTTATATGGGATGGGTTTGTTATGATTCAGTTGCAATATGGTTTGGAAATAATTTTGTTGCCGTTTGAGTTAATGGATGACCGGTGGATAGTATGGAGTGTTCAAGATGTTGCTGTTATTTGTTTTTCTGAATGATTAGGAGAGTTGGGTAGTTTTTGAAGCTTGAATTCTTGCAGGGAACAAAATGAAACAAGGTTAGAAGCAGAACAATTTTATCACCAATTCATGCCCTGTAGTTGTTTGAAGAAAGTCTTAAAAGGAGTCTCTTCCACATCATCGGTCTGTATGCCACATTTACCAATGGAAATGGGTTTCAATGTCGAAGAAATAGGATCTGGAGTTGGGCGGCACTGCAGCCAGTGGAAGAAGATATTAGAAGACTAGATGAGGGATAGATGGAGTCTTAATGTTAATGGAAATGTTCATAACTGCAGCATTCTTTCTTTGGGCCAGTTAGATGAAATACTTCCTTTCTAAATCAGCAACATCGGGACTTGAAGGTGTATAAACGATCGTTTTTAAAGGCTGAAATAATTGTAGACAATGGTAACTATTCTCCGGTACCTACTGAGTGTTTTTTCTGATTAGGGTGTTGATTGTTTTTCGATGGATAGAATATTGCTGTTAGCAATGAGTTTATCTAAAATTGATACTTATCAGAATTAAATAAGTATGATAAAATGGAATACTGTATTTAGTCTTGTTCCGAGCATCGACATGCTAAAGTCTACAGATTCGACGGTTGTATGGTTGTAATCAACCTCAAACAGAAACTACGCCCTAAGTGTTTGAGCAAAAGCTTCATAGAAGAGTAAAAAGGATTTCAAAGTTTTTTTAGTATTGATTAACAAGTGAGGGGTAAAATAGTAAATGTATAAATATTTAAATGAAAATTTTAATTAATAACAGAGTCAACCAAAGTCAACGTCATTTCCAAGTACCAACCCCTAAGTTGGACAAAAGTTAGACCAAACACTAAAGTTGGTCAAAATGTAAGTATCAAACACCAAATAACCCTTCAGGTAAACTAATATCTATATCCATAAAAATCTTGATCCAATATGTCCCTGTTAGTGAAACAATTTATGGATTTGAAGGAATATTAAAAGAGAAGCAACACGTTAGTCATTACTAAATCCACCCCACAACCGTTCTAATCATCACATTGTTGGAAGCTTAGTTAGTAAGTTCGCGAATTTTTCCGTATCACGAATTTTACCGTCATATTCGCGTACGTTTGCGATTCCGAACCCAAGTCGCGTATTATGTGGCATTTCCGGATTATTCGCGAATCGTTCACGAATTTTACGTATCCCGAATGATACGTCCGCTTAATTCGCCTTAAATTCTTTAGCTTTTACGTTTTCAAAGGCCCCACTATTTGGGCTTTACTGCCACCCGAGCATATACGACCCAATATTAGACGTTGTTGTAATTTTTATGAAACAAAAATGACTGAAGAGATTTGAAGGTGAAGGTGAGAGAGATCTCTAACTCACTAACCAAGTATCTAAACCACTATACCATGTTCTCTTGGATGACTAATGTTGTATAAATTATTAATATCATCATATTAAGTTTATTTTTTCTTTAAATAACTCACACATATGCATAAAAGTTGGTCCATAACCTTATAAATACAAATTATTTGTTATATATAGATACCGAATTTTCATAGCCGAACTCACATTTATAAATCGAATTATACACGTACGTATGCCGTTCCGAATTACTGACGAATCACGTCCCGTTAACCGAATTTTGGATCGAATATGAATTTCATAAAACCGTATAATACTCGTACGTTTGCCGTTCCGTACGTCTGCCGAATCCCGAATTTCTAACTAGGGTTGGAAGTGGTTTATCAAACTTGTTTGATTTTGGTGATCTTTATTTTAATTGGCACACATTTTACTTATGGTATTAATTATTCCTGAAACGTTATGCAAAGTAAGGATGTATAATAATGAACTACCTATAATGATCAAGGCTTAGAATAGAATGGAAGTTGAGGTATCGAGTCTGTTGGCTCTGATCGATCATCACAAAGATGAGAAGAAAAAAATGTTTTCGTTACTTGTGAAAAGTCGAGGAAACTGGAATAATGCTCACTACATATAATCTGTATCCAATTAAAAACAAAATAAATCAAATATATCTTGGCAAGATTGGGGTATACCCAATAAGACAAAATAGGGTCATTTTGAAGTAAAAGAGGTTACCCCTTAACCAAATATTTTCAAAATGGCAAAAATACCCTTTTATAATTAACACTAAAAAACTGATTAGGCTAATTAATTGAGTTTAGATAAAAATTTTGAAAATGAAAATTCAGTAGATTAAACCTTTAATCCGTCTTGTGAGTTCGATTAAGATCAAAAAATTTGGTTTTCAAAAATGTCAAAGGTCGGCAAGGTAGAGGTTTGAATAAGGTGCCGGTTATATATGGCCGGCATGGTCTTTGTTTGAATAAAATGCCGACCAATTTTAGCCGGCAAAGGTATTTAAATGAAGAACATGCCGACTTTTTTTTTTTTTTTGACACGGGGAGAGGGCTATTGAAAAATATTAGTCGGCAAGGTCTAAAAAAAAAAAACCAGCCGGCTGGTGAAAAATACCCCGCCGGCGGTATAAGTCGGCAAGGTATTTAAATGAAGAACATGCCGACTTTATTTTTTTGACACAGGGGAGAGGGCTATTGAAAAATATTAGTCGGCAAGGTCTACAAAAAAACCCCGCCGGCTGTTGAGAAAAAAACCACGCTGACGGTTGAAAAACACCCCGCCGGCGCTATAAGTCGGCAAGGTCTTCAAAAAATACCATGCCGGCTGTTGAAAAAATTTACAGTCGTCGCCATGGATGTTATGAAAAGTCGGCAAGATATGCATGTTACGACCTTGCCGACCAAAAACACAGAAATCATAATTTTCGATTTCCAACCTAACATAACAATCAATCACACAACACAATGATGGGTTTGAGTTTAAACATCATTTATAGTCTTCTTTTCATTTGGTAGAGTCAACAATTTTTTTGGAAAATCAAAGTTGAAGATTTTTATATGACTTTGGTTGATGGAAGATGAAGATGAAGAAGAAGAGAAGATTAAGAATTGTTTAGTTTTTTAATTTTAGGGTTAATGAAATTAAGAAATGAGTTTATTTTTAAGATTTAATTAGTTCAAGGGTATTAAAGTAAAATCACCATTTTTAATAATGACACACCATGTCCCCTTGAAATTGGGTATACTCCAATTAATCTGGGTATACCCCAATCAAGCCAGGAAAATAAAGTGCCTAGAATTTCAATATTTTTCATTTCATTTTTAACTCCAATTCATGTTGTTTATATTTTCCGAGGAACATTGAGTTGGATTTGATCTAGTCACCATCTTGTACTTTGACGAACAATAATTTTTTTTTTCAAAATCAGTTTGGTCTTAGTTGTTTACGAGAAAATTTTATAAAACTATCGCAACTGTTCTTAAATATGAAAAGATATATTTAATAGGCAACGGGCCGAGAGTCATAACCTTAAAGGTGTCACTATCCATCCACAAAATACCCATCAAAACAAAAATAACACAAAAACCCCAAAGGTATTTTTGCCACCACTAACTACCACTACTAGCAACCAACACCACATCCACCAACAAGCACTACCATCACCATAAGAAGTACCAACACCACCACTAAACAGAAACCGTACCACCAATTTTTCGTTTCATCATAAACTTACTGTTTCATCATTAAAATCTTTGGTTTCATGATAACAAAATGGGCAAAAATATGATGAAACCAAATTTGGTTTCATTATAGAATTTGAATACCAATTTTGGTTTCATCTTAAAATTTGATGAAACCAATTTTGTTTGGGGTTTTTGTATCAAAATTTTAAAATTTAAGGTTTCCGTATCAATTTTGTTTAATATGGAGTTTTAATGGATCCCAACATTTGAACGGAGTTTTTGTACTCCAAAGGATATATAGTATAGCTGCTACAACTTGTATGACTATTTTACGGTTTTGAACATTTTCTATAAGGTTAATGGCTTCCTAAATTAGTTTGGAAAAAAGAAAAATCTACTCAGGTTAGGCTTTTTTCTTTTGGAAAAAAGAAAAATTCAAAAATGGATAAAGTATTAGGAAAAGAAAAAAAAAAAAAAGTGGGTGAAGTATTTCCTGCGCAGTAGAAAAAAGTAATTTTGCCCGTTGCATTCCACATCATAATCCTCTTTGTTCAACTTCTGCTTGGTAACCTCAGTCAAAATTTTCTCACCTTTGTTAAAAATCGAAAGAAGAACTTTGGTACTTGAAATCTTGAATCAAACAACAAAATCATGGGCATCATATGTTCATAATTTTCTTTAATTACCAAAAACAAAAAAATCATTTGAACTGCACTTGGAATGAAAAACCCAATGAGTATGGGCATATCTAGTACTGATGAGAGCATTCATGGTCCTCTGTATAGTCTAGGGTTCATTCATATATGTTTGGCAAATAATAGCTAGGCCATGAAAGTTGATGCTTAAAAAGGCAAAACATGATGAACAAACTGAAAAGGAAACTCAATCACTGTGTCATAGAGAGAAGTGAAGAACTACCACTGGTAGTGCGCATCCCTAATGTTTTGGCACATCACCATGTGATTTCATAGGAGCTGCTACTTTTACAATTATCCAAACCCCTAAGTTGAGGGTCAGTCAGATTCTGTCTCCTTTTCAGTTTTCTCATGCTTTCGGTTTTGCAACTACAAGACACGCATGCTGACACCATTTTTTTTTGTATTTGTTTTTTATACAATGCATGCTGCAGCCTAGTGCAACTAGGTGTAGCTCTATATTTCCTGGCGAAGCACTTGGTACTGGTAGGCCATCGATAATGGGGGCAAGTGCCGCTTGGCCATGGAGCTAAACACTATGTCTGTGTTAGAATTCTAGGGGCTAAGTTCTCTGGTAGGCCATCGATACGGCACAAACTCGCACTGATATATATATATATCCAATCACACTTTTATTATCACACTATCTCACACATTGGACGTCATTTTTGCGAATTAAAACCAAACCGTAACGGATTTGAAGCTAATATTTTGAGGATATGTTCCTCTTACCAAGTTATACATGCCTACCAAAAATGAGCACATTCCGAAATATATAACCTCACGATCTACCGGTCTCAATTTCGACGGCCGTAAACCGCATGATTTTCAACGGCTCATTTTCAAAGTAGTAGATGATGATGTTATACGTCTCGGAATACGCTCATTTTTGGTAGGCATGTAGAACTTGCTAAGAGGAACATATCCTCAAAATATTAGCTTCAAATCCGTTACGGTTTGGTTTTAATTCGTAAAAATGACACCCAACGTGTGAGATAGTGTGATAATAAAAGTGTGAGGGGATCCCTCCTCATATATATATATATTTAAATTTTAAGTTCAAAATATTGTTCTTTTATTGTATTAGTACTGAGGTACTAGCTAGGTACAACTCTAGACCTAAGCATGTTTTAGCTAATTAATTAAAAAAGTTAAAGGCTAATATATTCTGATTTTTATTGTTATTTATAGAATCCGATTCACTCAAGTTCCATTATGAAGTCTTAATCACCAATTTACCACCTCATTACATCAAAAGTGGTGACTCTCACCAAAAAGAAAGAATAAGAAAAAAAGTAACACAGTAATATCAATATCAATCATTCTATGATCTGTTCTTCTCGTAATTTCTTTTCATCTGAGATTTATCATTCAGTTTCCGTTCTGTTGTTGTTTTTCTGGAGGTCCGAAAAACTGTCTAAAGGGAAAAGCAGCCAAGGCTCCGACTAGAAAAGCTATTGCTCAATCTTATATGCGCATAATGTAAGCTTGATAATGATAATTTAAATTTCAAAGTTAAGCTTTGCTTAAAACAAAGAAATCAAAGAATAATACTAAGAGAAAAAGAACTTGAGTAAAATAAAGTAAAAGCATGAGGATCTGACTATACTAAGGTTCTATTCTGTTGAACTAATTTTATGGTGGTCCCTTATATGTTGTTAATGGAAGTCACTGTATATAGATTTCTGTCTGAACTTTTTTGGAGGGAACAAAGTTCAAAGTTGGTGATTCCATTGGCTAAAGAAGAAGAATAAAGAGTTAGGTTTTTCATCACTTCATGATATTTGTCAAAAATATGACTCAAAAAGGTTGTCACTTTAAGAAAGATTGAAGTAAGAAAGAAAAAGACTTTCAGGCACTGTTACTGGAAGGGAAGTCTCAATGAGACATCAAGTACATTACATTACAAAAAAAAAAAAAAAAATTGTGCATATCACCGGAAATAATCTTAAAACATGAAAAAAGAAAGGATTTGATGAACAAAAAACATGGTATTTCATTTCCCATAAAGAAACAGAATTACAATGTAAAACAACATCAAACTAGCAGCTCATGAAGATGTAAGCTGCGAAGTTACTAGATACAGGTATCAGATACCTGAGTTCGAAACTCGACTACACATACCCTAAGAGTTAAACAGAGCTCAAACTTGTAATTTCCACCACTAGAAAGAACTCATCACTAACTCTTCTTCTTATGAAAAAAGATGGATCATGGAGTTTTTCTCTTCTTGCCATTATGATTAAGAAATCTCTCAAACAAACCACCACCACGACCACCACCACCACTAAAATCACCACCACCGCCTTCACAGGAAACCAAAGAGCTTGAAAGATCTGCATAAAGAAGTACAACTCTTCTAATGTTATTATTCAATTCTCTAATCAAACTCACATTCCTATTGAGATTATGAGGTATATTAGACTCATGGTTTCGATTAATCTCATTAATAAGTAATCTATTTTGATCTAATAAACTCTGAACTTGAATGAAATTCTTGTGAAAAGTTTGTCTAACTTTATGATTCACACCATTTCCATACACTGAATATGTTTCCCCTTCCATTTCTGTGACGAACCCCAAACTTTTTCCTACAAACAAAAACACAAAGATATCATTAAGTATTTATACCCCAAAATTAACAATAACTATAAAGAACAAGTCTCAAGAAGAGACAGTGATTCTGTGTACCCATCATTTTTTTGTTACCTTCTTATCTTCTCAATGTAAAAAGAAAACAAAAGAAACTCCAAGGAACTCAAACCAAGGCAATGAGTTGTGCATGAGAGACAATGTCTGAAAATGAAATCATAACTTCCATGCTCTTTCTTTTTGTATGGAGAGAATATGAGAATATTTTAAGCTACATAATAAAAAAGAAAAGAAAAGCAGATACCATTTATTCCATAATTGAGAAACTCTTTTTTCTTCACTTCACTACCCTTCTTATTCCCGGCTATATTGGGCCTATGACTAAAAAACAAAAAGGGTCATTAAGAAGTAATCTTTAGAAACCCCTTATCCAACTATTTTAGTTAATGGCTAATTTTCTTGATTATTTGGGGTTAATTTAGTTGATTAGTAGTAAAAAAATCGTGTTAGATGTGAAATTAACTTGTGTTAATGAATCATCTAAACATGAAAAAAATTCAAAAATTCAAAAATTTTGAAAGAACACCAACCAAGAATCGGTCTATGTTCACATTAGTATCAACCGATTGTAACTTCAAAAACATACAAATTTTTTTTGAAATTTGCTTTTTCCCTTAATCGGTTTATATAGACATGAAAATCAACGGATTATCCAAAATCGGTTTCTATGGACATGAACATAAACCGATTCTGGTAATTTTTTCTTTTTGATCGGGAAATTATGTGTTGTTAAACATCAAATACAACTAACATTTATTCTACTCCATACATATACTCGAGTTAAGAATGAGTATGATTCCGTACTCATTTTCAAATCGTTTGAGAAGTCATACTCGTTTTCAATTCGAGTATACTCGTTTTCAAGTTGGGTGCAAAATCATACGCATTTTCAATTCGGGTACTATAACACTATTTTCACTTGTACTCGAACTGAAATCGAGTATGATTTCATACTCATTTTGTGATCGAATATTAACTAGAAGAAAAAAAATGGGTTAACCAGTGTCGGTTTATGTGGTCTTTCACATAATCTGATTCTAGCAAAAAAAAAAAAAAACATACAAAAGACTTGATATTTCACATATCGGTTTATATGTGAGGCACATAAAGACCGATTATTGATTTCTCTACAAATCCAAACTTGGACTCAGAATCGGTTTATGTGTGCATTAGCATAAACCGATTGATGTTTATCACATCAACCCAGAATCGGTTTATGTTTTTATTCTTGTCTATAATTGTTCTTTTGTATAGTATTAGACTTGGAAAGAAACACATATATTTTCGGGGTTTTTGTTTTTATTCTTTAAGCTTAAAATAAAAATAGCTACCGTTTTTGGGAACCCTAGCTATGTGAAAGAGAGAGTTGCAAGAAGAAGGAAGATTGTTTGATGCGAAAGATTGATACTAGGTGGGGGATTCACTCCAAACATGTAGGTTTTCTTTCTCTTATAACTTTAATGGATTGTGCTAATGGACTTACACTAGTACAAACCTTCACATAGGCCACGTTTTTTGGTTTACAGCCTAGCCACATTTCGGGTTATTTGCGTGGCTATTGGTCATAGGTATAACTATAGCCACATTTTATGTCACCCTATAGCCATAGTGGACTATTTGGTCATGCATTTAAACCTAATCCCATCAACTGTAGCCATAAGGCACCTTTTGGTCATGGGTTTTAGTCTAAACCCATCACCTGTAGCCATATGTGAGAATATGGCCACATTAAGCAATTATGTAGTGTCTAGTTTATAGGTTGGCTTTAGACACTCTTATTAACTCGCGACGGAAAGGAATCTAATTAAGCCACTTTGATTTGTTTGCGTGTGTATTGTGTATGGTTTAAAATCTTAAGAAATGGACACATTTAATTAAACTTGACAAAAGAAACGCATACAACTGCACGGCTTATTTTTATTTTCGGGGGGATTATTACATTGCCACACAAAGCTTTTGTTTATGTGACCAGAATATGCTCAATCGTCTGGGAATATATGCGGATAGATTCTCTATTCTTACTGCAATGAAGTGAACACAAGTGGTGGTCTTTGGAAGGATACATAGTAAGTTATTGTGTCTTGCAAGGAAAGCTGCGAGTGCACCTCGGTATTTTCTGGAAATAAGACATTCAGGGTGGAATTCTACTGTGTTGCTTTGTCGAGAGTTAGAAAACAACTCCTAGTATAGTTTTACTTGAGCGTATGACCTCAGCAATCACAAAATATGTTGTTGACAAGGCTTAGATTTCATGAAAAAATGAAGACTAAAAAACAAGCTTCTTTACGGAAGGCGATAGTGAACCATTACAAAAGACATCAAAATTATGTTTACATTAAATAATTTTCAATTTCATAGGCTCAAACTACATTTAATTCATTTTTTAAAATAGAGGACAAGTTTATACAATTGCAAAGAATGTCCAGAACATTTCAATCACAATTTAGTGGTTTAATATTTAAAATAGAACAAACAAACACCCACAACCCTTCTTTTTCTTCTGAAGGAGGTCGCTTTCACTATCCTCGACTACTACAGATAACTAAAGTGAAGTCTGCAGAAAATATGAAATGTGAAAGGAAGAAGGCTGCATCCACTAAAATCAAGAATTTAAGAAACCTGCTTTAGTCGACTTCTTCAATCTTAGGTCCAGCACCAAAGCTCTTGGTGCAGGACCATCAACATCCATCCCACCGGTAGCAGCACCCATATAGGACCAGAAACCTGTTGGTACATCTTTTCTATGATGGTGTAGTCCTATTCCCTTGATCATTAGCATCAATCTCAACACGATCGTGTTGCCATACTCTTAAACATGAATATATACACAAAAATCAATACCAATTGTCGCTCCTCCTTAGCAGCTATTGTAAACAATTAATGCAAAACAAAAGAAAGATTGTGTATGAAGAAACTAAATTTAGAAAACTTATGATGGGATTAATAAAAAGGGTTAATAGGGTTTTATGTATTTTGTTGATGTGGTGCAGGGTTCAACATATATAAGAACCTGCAAGTTTCATATTGTAAAAAGGTTTGTTAGCTCATGAATCATGAACCTGACTTAAACCAAATGCCAATGGACTCCAATTGAAATACCAAGATCTTATAAAGCAACCTAGAAAAGCAGAATTGATATACCTGTACATCATCTTCTTTAAAAACTTTCTTGGCACAACAGAAAATCAACCCAAGACACAAATGTATACCTAACAGTTAAGTATAGATTTTTAAACCATCATCACAAGTATCATTTTATGTCAAAAGGACTTGTAGTCGTAACATAAGAAGGACAAGCACCAAGACTGATTATTTGTATACAGATCTCAGAGGTGACGTAGGTGAAATGTTAACCACATCATGTACTGCACTGAACCATCTCAAATTAATTCTGAACACGGATTATAGTTTAGTCCTCATATGATCTGCTATAACATGTCTTTTTTTTCCCTAAAAGAAAGAGATAGAACCCAAGTATATATCTAACTATATGAAATAACAAAAAAGGCCAGTGCCACAACGACACCCAGCATTGAGATTCATCACTTTCAGTATGTCACCCACTGCAGCATGCATCGGCAATTGCAATCAAAATTCCATATGAGACACTGGTAAAATCATGTTATTCATTTTTGAAAGAATAAAACACCCATACATATAGCTAGGATGCTAAGGAATAGGAATAAACAAAATGGCCATCATTTTCTTTCTATCGAGTATCATGTCACTAATCGAATCGATTAAAGGAAATAAACCGACATACCAGCGGAGTGTGTCATTTTGGATTTATCCATTATGAAACACAAAGAGAACCAATAAATCAATTACATCATCTACACTTCAATTTCTTTATGTTTAAAAAAATCACCCAAAGCATAAATGTAAGTTTTGAGATGCAGCCATTATACGTATACCAACAATTACAATTTCTACATTTCTAACAAAAACGTATTCATTAAAGCGTAACTTGATAAATTAATTCATAAATACAAGTCTTGCAATAACTAATAAATTATATCATTTCAAAACAGTTGTATATCCCCTGACTTACAAGTCTTGCAATTACCAATAAATTCAGCACAATTTGAAACATAAAAAATCTATATGGACAAACATGGTAATAATAGATGAAACAAGCCATATGCAATTTCATCATACAAACCCATAATCATGCCACACAAACCCATAACCACGTATCTATCCATTTTTAAGTAAGGAAAAAAATGGTCAAGTACCTTTAGTATATTGTTTTTGTTTAGAATATTTTCGTAAATTGAAATGTTTCCAAGAAAAATTGGTAATGAAATCTAGAACCCAGTTTTGGATCACTTGATAGGCAATGTAATCCCTAACAAAGCTAGTATTCTTACAATTAATCTATTGAAATATGCTAATGAATGTTTTAACTAATCATGATTCGTTGTATCTAAATGTCAGTAAAATCAGCAAACAACGAGAGATTGATTTAACTAATGTAATCCCGTTCTATCGAAAATTATTTTCTTAAGCTGTCGACATAAACTGCGATCAACCAAATCAAATTTTTCAGTTGGACACTAGTGACACATTGCTACTTGGACCGAAAGCCTACAAGTACATAAACCTATTTGATCCGATACTTAACAAGATTTTATTTTTTTTCAAATTAACACAGATCTTACGCAAAATCAATGTACCAGAACTGGATGCATCGATATTATCTTCCTTTTCTCCATATTCAAAATCTCTGGAAAAATGAAGAACTTCTTGAGATAAAATCTGAAAGAAAAGAAGATGGGTTTTGGTTTGGGGGTATTGACCACGGGAAAGACGAAAGAGGTTTCGTTTTCTGATTTGGTTACTCTACTTCTAGGTTATGATGGTGAACAATGGAAGTGGTGAAATTATCTTCATGGGTTTCGTTGAAGGGTTTCAAGCTTGGAAAGAAAAGAAAAAAAGATGCGGAACAGAGAATCGCAAGACTCGGTTAGGTTTTCATAGGGAAAGAAATTTTAGCGAAATTTTGGATGAAATAATGCGCCAAATTTTGTTGTTCCCTCCCGCCTGTGGAGATTCCAATTCCCTCGTAAGTGGTTATCCATGTCCCTTTTTGTGTTTGCAATTATATTCGTCGGATTAGAGATTCTGATTCTCTATTGGTTGGATAAACACGGTACAGATCACACTTGTTCTTTTGTATTATTGGACTTAGCAAAAAAATTGTTCTTTTGTACTCTATGTTTTTGGAAAAGTGATACTTTCAATTTTTCATTTTAGCCTAAAAATAGGCCAAATTGAAAAAGTGAAAGTATATCTTTCCTAGAAAACGGAGGGAGTATAATGTTATGTTTTTCTGTTTAACATAAAATTTCAAATTTCTAAGCCATGTGATTCCATAATTTTACATACCGATGTGCGAGGGGGACCGGTGGACAATCCTATTTAACACTATTATATAAGATTTGATCCAATTGTTTTTTAGAGTCTAGATGATAATGAATTCGAAGGAGAGAATTTGGTAATACGTTTCTCTTATGAAACTAGACAATCCTACAAAACAATGAACGCAATCCGAGAAGTATAACATGACTATTTACCACTGTGAAAATCAACCGTCAAAAGTTAATGTTCAAAATTAAACTCGGTAGATGGTGGGGTTTGGTATATCGAATTGTGTTTATTTTCTGTAGAATTTAATAAGAAAAATGTATCATCCAAATATAAGCTTCAAATTTATTTTTGTTCGGACTCTGGAAAAGAATTTGTGCAAATCTTATAAGATATTGTCATCGGATCCTACCTCACGATATGTAAATAACCCGATGGCAGATCGATTTGTTTAATTTCCGTAAGTGAATGAATTGAGAATTTAGTGACTTAATTAAATTTGTGACTTTTTGTGCAATGATGCACAACGAGTGCATCGAATGAGATCTCCTTAGTCGAACGAACATTTAAGGAGATCAAGAGGGAGACTAGACGAAATTTGATGTTAAATAAAGTAATGTAAATCTCTAAGCATTCGACGAGATTGAGTATGATAAAGCGTATTAAAAATTATGAATAATTTGTAGAAAATTCTAAGCATTAAAAAAGGAATTACGATGAATAAAAAGAAAATTGAAATCCCTAATTAATTATAAAGAAACTTATTCGGTTTAAGCATAAAATGAATCGCGGTAAGATATCATGGAAAGAAGTATGAAATCATGAATCAGATGAACACAAATAGAAGTTTAAGAACCAAATGAGATCAAGTGCTATATTAAAATTATTCATACATATCTATGTTATATGTGTAATTTTTATTTTGCACTCATTTGGTGTTACAATGTATATTTGACATGATCACGAGAGATCGAAATTGGACGTTGAATATCGAGTTAGATCCATAATTTAATGTTGTGCATTATAGTTTGGTTTTTAGCCCAAGTTTTATTGAATCGAAGCGAGTGCATCAAATTGAAGGACTTTTATCAAAACTTTATACTTCAATGATAATAAATTGAAAACAAGTTGGAAAATTTTGATGGAAATTATATCGAAACTGATATAATTTTAATGAAATTGAAAAAAATAAGTGGATTGGATATTGAGTATGAATTTTGACAAAAACAAATAAAATAGGACCTAGTTGGACTCAATGTGTAGATAATTAGTCAAACTAAGTGTGATCCAGTGATGTTGAGTGAAAATTGAACACAATTGGATTGAATTAGATGGAACTAGGTGGAACATCAATCATGTTGAGTATGAGTCGGTGATGTTGAATAAGCGATGAAGGAATATACTAAAATTGGATTGATTTGTCGATAATTAGTCAAAATAAATGAAAATGAACATACTAAATTAGTCAATCCAATAGTACTCAATTTTCAGTAAACATTACCAGACCATACTCTCCATGCACTGGTTATCAATAAATTTAGTCCAATTGTACTCAGCTTTGCATAATGTTCCACTGGAATCATTATATCACGGTCATCGTGGTTGAATATACTCACTGTGAATGATTTAGCTATCCATTTCCATTTAATTCAACCCAGTTATACCGAATTTCCAATCAATATAATTTGATCGTACTCGTCATAACTGAAAATCAACAAATTCAATCGATAGGCGGGAAGACTATCGAAATGCCAATAAATAGTCATTCTCGTCGTGAATTCTCTTCTATTTTTTTTCTTGTTCTAGTTTTTGTTTACAGGTGGAATACGGTCAAAAAGCTAATAGATAATGTCATATGTTAAAATTAATTAAGAAAACAATACATTTTATTTTTTATTTAGTTGCCGAACCAAAACAAAAACTGATTATAAGATCGAAAATGGATATTTTTTATTCACTTTTTTTTTGGTAGCTTAATCAACTTTATAAAATTAAAGGCACATTTTTTTATTTTTTTTTAGTTATGAAGTTGGAGTTTCAATTGTAAATAAAATTTGGTTAATAGAAATACAAAGACGTGATCATACAAAGCTATTGGTTGGCAACCTAGCAAGCTGGGCACCAATCGCTCTTTGAATAGCAATGCCTAATTATGGAAAATAAAATTACCAAAACCAATAAATATAAATAAAAAGAAAAAAAAAAAGTTAGAAAAACAAGCAATGTGAGTATTTTTTCCAATCCTTCAAACAAAAAAAAAAAAAAAAAAAAGTATTATTTCCACCTAATTTGCATATCAGATGTGCATGACCACCGTTAGATACTTAGATGGTCTTATCTATAATCGCTTGTTAGAAAAACCCTAAACTAAGCCGCCTCATAATTCCTTACCCTTGCGCCTCAACTTCACTTCTTCCTCCCCAACAAATTCGATGATCCAATTCTCTGCTTCTTAATCATATGGCTTCATCCGCTGAATCTTCAAACTCGTATGGACTCTTTTCACTTGGATGTCTTGCCTTTGATTTCGGTTGTCGAGGTTTAAATTGATTTTTGGGCGTGAATTGTTTAATACAGGAAGGGAACGAAGAGAGAATTTAGTACACCTATCAATTTTGGACTGTAAGAAAGTTGCAAGTCAATATGATGACTTTGTTGCACCCACAATCCCCGGGACCATGGAAAAGTTACAGATCTTTCGTGATGCGGTGGTGGTATTATCCTTATCAAGGTAATGTATTATTTTTTTGGGTATTAAGGTTTGTTTGATTGTCATTGTTGGGTTTCCAATATTTATGCTAATTTTTATGATCTTGTTAGACTGATGACTCTTATTGCTAGTCTGATGTAGTTAATTATTTGTTAGGTCTAAAGAAATCTATGGTTTGGGAATTATGTGGTGGGGGGTTGGCTTTAGATCTTAACTTTTATGCTGTAATATTATGATTCGGTGACAAAATACGACTGACATTATAAGAGGTTTGCCTTGACTGGGTTTGTAAGGTCTTTTGTTAATTTTTTATTGGTGTTACTCAAAAATGACAAGTATTGGTATCTTCTGTGCATTTGTATTCTGAGGTAGATGGTTCCTTCTGGTTATGTTAGGTGTTGGATGGTCAAATTTTAAGAGTTCCTTATGTATGGCAAATGAGTCATCTCACTTATCTGGTCGATTATGAGGCTGTTAGTTGCATATAGAGTTTCCGAAATCAATTTCTTTTAGGTACATAATGGATTGTGTACTTCAACGTTTTTGTTTGTTCATCTAGTTTTATGTTACCTATCAACAGCCTTCATTTGTTCCGTTGGCTGTTCGTATATAATATCATGTCTGCCAATTGTTTAGCCATCACTTCGTTTTTTGAATAGTTTATTTTTTTTACTAAGCACCTGTTATTGTTTATCCTTGTTGTTGAATGTGCTATTTTTTTCTCAGGGATGCATAATTTACTCCTAGGACATACTCAAGGGAGAAGCATAATGTCGTTGAAACTATTCCAAAGGTATTATTACATCTCCCTGTGGTTGACATGTATTGTTGTTGATTTGTTTGGAATAAGGTTTTTGTTACGGAACAGAATTGCCCTTTCAAATTGTAGTTTGTTTTGTTCGAGAAGCGTTTGTGGTTGTATCCTAAACCAGCTTTTGTCTCTCTATTTTTTAACATCGTAGTCGGAAGATATCTGTGCTTACTACTGAATAGCTGGCAATACATTTTCAATTCCTAAGAATCTAAATTTGATCAAGTACACAGTGTTCAGTGTTGCAGCAGGAGGTTTGTGGCTTTCTGCACCAAGCTGTTATGTACAATGCAAACATCGAGAAATCTTATCAGGTGGCGGAAGTTGCTTAAGCTATACTCTACATATCAATTTGGAAGCTTGCAAGTTGTATGGAAATTGATGAACGTTCTTTAAGCTTGGGCACCTAAACAGTTTTTCCTTTTTCCTTTTCCCAGCTTCGATTAGCTGAGTTGTTAGATATCTAGCACATCCCAGGTCAATTTTGAAGTAACTATGCTGATTGTTGTATAATTATGTTTGGCGTTACTTCCTGTGTGGTGTACGATAATGTCTCGATGGCACAGAAATATCCGCAGGTTTGTTTCATCTATGATTAACCGTTGTTTAGTTTGAAGACGTAATGCACTTGTGGCAGATCTTTAAATATGTGAATGTATATACAGGGACTGTCAGATGGTATAGAATGTTCATGCATATGGTAGAGCAATGGGAATGGACTCTTGCACCTAGTTGTCTTCTTCTCTTGCACCTAACTAACTTTAACTTGTTTTGTTTCAGAAAGAAAAAGCTAAAAAAGATGGAGATTTAAAATGAGGTATTTCAATTTTTATCTCCTACTTGTGTCATTTTTTTTCCCCATTTATCTTGCACATTTCCTTTGTATCCAAATTGCAGTATTTGACTTCTCCGGGCTCCCCTTTCTAGTCACTGCAAAGTTAGAATTTTTTGTCATTATGGTGCATACAGAGTTGTAACAATCTCTTATTTTTCTTAATGAATGTTCTTGTGGTCTAATCTCTAATTCAAGACATATAGATTATTATTATTATAAAAGATTGTAATTGTAATAGTTCTGTTTGCAACATTCCATCCAGATGATTGAATCTGTTCCCTTTCCCTCTTTCTCTTGCAGGTGCTTATTTAGAAGCTACACAGAGATGCAGAGGAAACTGTGCTCAGATGGGAAGACTTGGAAAGGGGATGGTTTGGTGGTTAATCGTCTTCGAAGATCCAACAGTGGTGTTGAACATATGTTCCATGTTTTTACTTAATTATTTACCTTTATGCATTTTCTCTGGAAATGTAATAACACATATTTCTCAATGATAAATATGAAGAGTATCTGAGAATGTTTCAGTAAACATCATATTCACTAGTATCAGTGATTAATTTGTATTAGATTCTACTTTGCTACACTTGATACAAATAGGCGGCCAATAGGTTCTTAAAATGTTGACATACATACGAGGACTAAAGACACCAATAACAGAAGATTGTGCCTTTGTGTGGCTGAATATGAAATACAGTCACAGTTTACCAGTTTTCATGTGTCCAAAACGTAACCTACAGCCACATTGAAAACATTTGATGCGTCTTTCTAAAGCTTTTGGTCATGCTTCTTTTGATTCCGTGTAACTATAGCTTATGAATTAGCCATGTAAAATTATTATTTTTTGCGTGTTTGAATGATATGGATGACCATGGTTTTGTAGATTTAGTGTAGCTATAAATCATGAATTAGCCATGGTGAAACTATTTTTCCGTGTCTAAATAATAGAGGTAGCCATGGTTAAATAAATCCATGTGGCTTAAGGATAAACAATCGCCACATCGAAGTCATGTATTGTATTTTAAGAATGTCTATTGCCATGGTGTTACAGTTTCAATGTGACTGTAGGTCACGAATTAGCCATGATAAAATGACTTTTGCGTGTCTGATTACTAGCAAAGGCAATGGTTCAAATAAATTCATGTAGCTTTAAAGTAAACGCTAGCCACATTAAACATAAATTGTGTGGCTATAAGGAACTTATGGCCATGGTTGTAGAAAAATATGCTCAACTACTTAAAAAAAAAGGGTATCATATGGACACGGTTACAGAGATATGGCCATGCTAAATCATGTGCAATAGTCACTCAAAGTTTATGTAGCCATAAAGGTACCCAGTTGTCACGGCACCTGATGCCATATTTTTGGAGTGAAAAAAATCCATGGCCAAAAGCCTATGGACACGGTGATTAAGTGTGGCCTACGTGAAGATTTGTACTAGTGTTAGGGAATCTCTATTTGTGAAGTTTAAGTCTTGTTTTGGAAAACCAATGGTGCCAATATGCCCTGTGTTCACATTTCTTCCTTTCAAATTTTTAGAACTTTCCCCCTTTGTTTATGACGTATATCTTGTCTATAATTGTTCGTTTTTATCCTAGTACTAAGACCAGCATTACGGACGATTTACAGATCTAATCATGAGCCTGATTTCATGTACTCCCTCCGTTACTTTTTAATAGGCTGGTTTCTATAAATAAATGTTACAAAAAATAGGCTGGTTTCCTAAATGGGAAAGTCAAATGTTACTTTAGTTTTTAGGGGCCATTTTTCTCTTAACTTCTTTTGATGACAAATGTCATGTGGACCATTTCACTTTACTTCTTTTGCTGACAAGTGTTATGGGGACCATTTCAATTCACTTCTTTTATTGACAAGTGTCATGAGGACCACTTTCAATGATTAGTTTTCTTAATTTCCTTAATTTTCTCAAAAAACCAAACCAGCCTATTAAAAAGTAAGGAGGGAGTAATACATATACAGGTTTTGTCACGATGTGATTTTAGGTCGAAGTAGATAGCCTGACCTAAGTGGAAAGCCATTGATAATTAGGGATTTCGTATGATGTGTTTTAGAATTCTATCGGTTAGTTTTGGCTAGGATAGGTTTAGCCAGACTTATTATTAAATCCAAGGAATTAAGGGTTGTTTCGTATTCATGGGCATTGAATACATAAATGGATTTCTTTAACTTCTGAAGTCATGTGTATAAGAATGGATTCATTCAACTTCCGTAGACATATACATTTTAGTATAGTTAATTTTGTAGGGAATAGTCGTGCACTATTATCCCGTTTGATTGTTGCGGAAAGTAGATCAACGAGAAAACACACCTGACATAATAGAAACACTCAATAGAAAAGAACAAGCACACAACAATTTACGTGGTTCGGCAAGTTGCCTACATCCACGGACAATGAAGATTGTTTCACTATAATGATTCAAGAAGATTACACACTGATTTCTCACCAAGACCTTTCAAATAAAGTCTCACTCACAGCTCTCTGAACACAAAAGAAAGCTATCTCTCTTTATCTATTGTCGCAGCTACTTGAGTTGTGAAACTCTGCGATGCCTTAAAGAAGATGCAAAATGATCCCTTTTATAGGTTCTTGCTTGCGACAATGGTCCTTGAAATAAGGACAACTCCGTGTTGTACCAAAACTCCTCCATACTTTCACATTGTGAAAGTCTAATGTGTAGGCACATTTAATATGTCCATATCCTGTTGTTTATGGGTAAAAATCGTTTCTGCCGATTTCGGTAAATTCGGTAGGTGAGTGAGAAACTGGTTCAAACCCTAAACAAATGTGCTGCACGTGAGCACTTTATAGATTCGAGAGATCAATCTGCACAAGTCCGGCCTAAACCAAGAAATGGCCGTTCCGGACTTGCTTCGGTCACAAAGTGGAGGAGAAGGGTTGATTTGGGGAGGGAAGCAAAGAAAGGTGTTGAGGAGAGTAGTATCTCGACTTGTATCGAGAAAGTGAAAGCTTAGGAAGCTTGCAAGAGATGAAAGCTTTTGGGAGAGCTTGCAAAGTTGCCTTTCCGAGAGTGTAAGTGTAGTATATTTCTCCGATCGAGACTTGTTGTCGGTGGAAATAGGTAAGACCTATTTATACAAGTCGAGATTGAAACGTACCCTGGCCTCATGAAGGAAGAGAGTAAAGGGTGAAATAATGGGAGGAGGTGGTAACCGCATGGTTTAATGGGTGAAAACGTTTTTCACCATTATTTCCTCTTTTATTTGACCGCTTTATTCCTTTTCACGCTTTCTTAATGTGAGCGTAGTGCATGCCGCATCTTTGTGACCGCCAAACCAAAACCCTAAAGAAGCATCCCCAGTTTGTGTTGATGTCTCGAGTGTTGGTTGCATCTTGAGTTCAAGTGGCGCTGCTAGTGGCGCGTGTGGCATGTGCCAATGGCATGTGCGGAATGCCTTGGTGGTAGGTTGCACGGTTTGCAAGTTTTGGCTACCAGCGTGTGCGTTTGGCATGTGCCAATGGCATGTGCGGAATGCCTTGGTGGTAGGTTACACGATTTGCAAGTTAGGATACCAGCGTGTGCGTTTGGCATGTGCCAATGGCATGTGCGGAATGCCTTGGTGGCAGGTTGCACGGTTTGCAAGTTAGGCTACCAGCGTGTGCGTTTGGCATGTGCCAATGGCATGCGTGGCCATTAGGGCCGTGACCTTGATAGGGAAACCAGCTAGCGAGCATGTTGGCATGTGCCAATGGCATGCGTGGCCGTTAGGGCCGTGATAGGAAACTAGCTAGCAAGCATGTTGGCATGTGCCAATGGCATGCGTGGCCGTTAGTAGGCCGTGATAGGAAACTAGCTAAGCGAGCATGTTGGCATGTGCCAATGGCATGCGGGCCGTTAGGGCCGTGACCTTGATAGGGAAGCTAGCTAGCGAGCATGTTGGCATGTGCCAATGGCATGCGGGGCCGTTAGGCCGTGACCTTGATATGGAAGCTAGCTAGCGAGCATGTTGGCATGTGCCAATGGCATGCGGGGGCCGTTAGGGCGCGTGACCTTGATAGGGAAGCTAGCTAGCGTGCATGTTGGCATGTGCCAATGGCATGCGGGGCCGTTGGGCCGTGACCTTGATAGGGAAGCTAGCTAGCGAGCATGTTGGCATGTGCCAATGGCATGCGGGGCCGTTAGGGCCGTGACCTTGATAGGGAAGCTAGCTAGCGAGCATGTTGGCATGTGCCAATGGCATGCGGGGCCGTTAGGTCCGTGACCTTGATAGGGAAGCTAGCTAGCGAGCATGTTGGCATGTGCCAATGGCATGCGTGGTCGTTAGGGCCGTGACCTTGATAGGAAGCTAGCTAGCGAGCATGTTGGCATGTGCCAATGGCATGCGGGCCGTTAGGGCCGTGACCTTGATGGGGAAGCTAGCTAGCGAGCATGTTGGCATGTGCCAATGGCATGCGGGGCCGTTAGGGCCGTGACCTTGATAGGGAAGCTAGCTAGCGAGCATGTTGGCATGTGCCAATGGCATGCGGGGACGTTAGGCCGTGACCTTGACAGGGAAGCTAGCTAGCGAGCATGTTGGCATGTGCCATTGGCACGTACGGCCATGTTGACCTAGTTGCATGTTTTGCAAGCCTAGGGCGCTATGTTTGGCGTGGGCCAAAGGCATAGCGGCTTGGAAGTATGGCTTGCGACACGTGTTGGCATGTGCCAATGGCACGTACGGCTATGTTGACCTAGTTGCAAGTCTTGCAAGCCTAGGGGCGCTATGTTGGCGTGGGCCAAAGGCATAGCGGCTTGGAAATATGGCTTGCGGCACGTGTTGGCATGTGCCAATGGCACGTGCGGCCATGTTGACCTAGTTGCAAGTCTTGCAAGCCTAGGGCGCTATGTTGGGCGTGGGCCCAAGGCATAACGGCTTGGAATTTGGCGTTGTTGCCATGGCGCGCAGGGTGCGTCTTGGAAATATGGCTTGCGGCACGTGTTGGCATGTGCCAATGGCACGTGCGGCCATGTTGACCTAGTTGCAAGTCTTGCACGCCTAGGGCGCTATGTTGGCGTGGGCCCAAGGCATAGCGGCTTGGAATTTGGCGTTGTTGCCATGGTGCGCGTGGTGCGGCTTGGTTTGGCATGGTTGCCATGATGCGCAGAGTGCGGCTTGGCTTGGCATGGTTGCCATGGTGCGCAGAGTGCGGCTTGGCTTGGCATGGTTTCCATGGTGCGCAGAGTGCGGCTTGGTTTGGCATGGTTGCCATGGTGCGCTGTATGCGGCTTGGTTTGGCATTGTTGCCATGGTGCGCGCGATATGCGGCTTGGTTTGCGGGGTTGCCATGGTGCATGATATGCGGCTTGGTTTGGCATTGTTGCCATGGTGCGCGATATGCGGCTTGGTTTGGCATGGTTGCCATGGTGCGCTGATATGCGGCTTGGTTTGGCATTGTTGCCATGGTGCGTAAAGATGCGGCTTGGTTTGGCATTGTTGCCATGGTGCGCGATATGCGTCTTGGTTTGGCATTGTTGCCATGGTGTGATATGCGGCTTGGTTTGGCATTGTTGCCATGGTGCAGAAGATGCGGCTTGGTTTAGCATGGTTGCCATGTTGCGCAAAGATGCGGCTTGGTTTGGCATGGTTGCCATGGTGCGTGAAGATGCGGCTTAGTTTTGGAATTAGGGTTACGTGTTGAAAACCCTAATGGGTATTTTGAAAAAATACCCCCGTTAATTATTTACACCCGAGTTAAATGCTCTTATTCAATGTGTTGCGGGTAACACTAGGTCATGGGGTTTTACGATTTTACCCCTTGTCTAAAAACCACCATCAACATTAAGTCCCATGCTTATCTCGGAACAGGGGCTTTGTTGCGAGGTAAGCATAAGATGGTGACAAACTGTTAACAACAACCCGTAAAGTAAATTGAAAGAGGCTTGTCTGACCTTTTATAAATAGGATTTGGAATCCTTGCCTCTGGTAGTTTTGCACAAATTGGGAGGCCGGGCACAATTGGTGGGCAGGTGCGGCTTGGGCGACGTTAGGAAGTTGGCGTGAGTTGGGAAACCGAGTGTGCTAGGCTGGTGGAACTGGCGCGAAGTGTAGAAGCCGTTCGTGCTTGCAGGCGTGACTTGGGAGGC
This sequence comes from Papaver armeniacum, assembly GCA_023531295.1. NCBI lineage: Eukaryota > Viridiplantae > Streptophyta > Magnoliopsida > Ranunculales > Papaveraceae > Papaver > Papaver armeniacum. The sequence goes on from JAJJWW010004077.1 coordinate 50,785, forward strand.
ATTGGGAGGTCGGCGCGGTGGTGGGGGCCGGTCCAATCTCGGAAACCATGCTTGCGGGCGTGAGGAAGTCGCAATTGGTGGGGTAGGTCCAATCTTGGAAACCATGCTTGCGGGCGTGACTTGGGCGGCATTGGGAAGTCGCAATTGGTGGGCCGGTCCAATCTTGGAAACCATGCTTGCGGGCGTGACTTGGGCGGCATTGGGAAGTCGCAATTGGTGGGGCCGGTCCAATCTTGGAAACCATGCTTGCAGGCGTGACTTGGGCGGCATTGGGAAGTCGCAATTGGTGGGGCCGGTCCAATCTTGGAAACCATGATTGCAGGCGTGATTTTGGTAAAAGGGAAATCCTTCCCTATTTCAAAGTCTTTCACGCCTATATATATATATATATATAAAGCCCCTTTTTCCCATTCTCGCGCTTTATTCTTTCTTCTTTTCATACTAGCGGCAAAGAGAGACCGGCTTCAGGTATGTCTTCGAGTACTCTTCTTTCTCTATTTTTTTCATAGGTATAAACCTTAAAAGTAGGCGCTTCCACAATCTTTGCATATGATTCCTTGGCGTGCCTCGAGGAAAATCTTTGCGTGTGTATTTGAAACCGTAGAGAACCCTGTATGAATCCAGAAGAAGAATACTTGTGTATATGCTTCATATGACTTCGAACCCGCAGGAAATATTGTATATATGATTTTGCTTTTGAAAGAAGTATCTCGTGCGTAGTTTTGGACCAATAGAAAAATGCTCCATATATATTTTTGAACCCGAAGAAGGATCTTTGTAGACACACTTGTACCCGCATAGAATGCCGCGTATATAGTTTGAACCCGAAGAAAAATCTGCGTATATAGTCTTGAACCCGAATAAAATACCGTGTATATAGTCTTGAACCCGAATAAAATACTGTGTATATAGTCTTGAAACCGAATTTGTTGGGTACGATTATGTGTCGGGAGATAACTTCGTCTTTCTCCATTTGTTTTGTGCGAGATATCTTATTACCAAATCGTTACGAAGGAATTTGATAAGATGTTACGAACCACATTTCACTTCGTCGAAGGATGCTCACAATTCCAAACCGAACACGGATGATGAATTCTTCACTAGAGCCCTCGCCCTGCTCGGAAGAATCACCCGGGTTTCGTGCCAACTTTGCTAACCGGTGGTGAGGATGACAGAAAACACGTTCGGTTCGCCCGAGAGAGCACCATTCGGTTTTGTCTTCATAAAGGGTATATTCTTCTTCCAACATTGACTTTAGGATGTGTCAAAGTCCATTGCGTTCTTTTGTGAGATGGGTTGAGTTCATGGTGAGCGAGGAGCGTATACATACCATCTTGACTCAAGCGCAGTCATTGATCTTTGTCAAGACTTGAGTAAATCTTGATTAGGAAGGACATCCCCAGGCTTAGTTGCTTTCATCTCCGGATGGTGTTCGGACACCCATACAATCATATGTAGATGGGGTGAGATAACTTTCTCCTTGGAGAGTGTGGCTCTCTTGCTTGAATCTTCCAGAATCGGGAATCTCAGAATCCAATTATCCGAAAGTGAGGCGAAGATGCGGGATGACACAGGCCGCTAAGTTGGGGGATTTTGCTCGGAAAGACTCCATTGCGAGGTCGAAGGACTCTGCCGGAAAGAGGATGAAAGGTGCCCTTACGGTTGGTGGATATCTCAATGGTTTAGGACGAGTTGGAGCACGAGCAAAAGTGATCTTCATGTCGCAAAGCATTTTTGGCTCTACGGTTGTCTAGAGACATTTTGATGACGGTTCGGCAAGAAGGGAATAAGACCCGAGTTGTTGGCGATTCTTTGTGAAATTGGCAAAGGGTGAAGTTCTTCCCATTGGCAAGTTGTTCCTTGGTTCTCTGTACGTACATCCGGATCACTGGTTACGAACATGCGAGTTTCGAATGGTTTCATGAAAGTGGATTCATATGTGCACGTTGCTTTTACGCAGAGTCCGGCTATGGGAGCACTTTGAGAAGTATGCTCCGAAACCGTTGCCTTCGCTTCCCGTGAGTTGGGAGGCTCCGAGATTCTTCGATGGGTGAACAAAGGCGTCCAAGAGTTGGCGTGAGCTTGGTTAGTTTTCTTGATAAGTTGCATGAAATCAATTTTCGTCCATGGGGCCATCCATAATTCAGTGGCTCAAATTGGCACTTTTGCTTCCGCTCCGCTCATGTCTTTGTCTTCTGATGACGATTTGAGCGTTGGTGAAAACCTGTTCATTCAAAGTTGCCTGCCCGGTTATATGCCGTCTTTCTTCGTGGGGTCTTTCCAGATAGCTGCTTACAATATTGACCGTGCTGCTCGTCACATGGGTTTCGATCAAGGGGTGCCTCTCGCTTACCGGCCGGTGACCCCTAAGGATTCGTTGCGTGTCGCCCTTGACGCCAGTGTCCTTAAGACGGGTATCCGTCTTTCCTTTTTTCAAATGGGAAGAGTAACTTCGACGACCTTCGGCTATAGTGAGTTTTGGTGCGACGAGTTTACTATGATCCGAGATTTTGTGAATAACGCGGTGGAAAACGTTCGTTGCAAACCTTCTCCGGCGATTACGAAGGAGTATCCAATGTTGAGAGATCCCAAGCGAAAGTTGCCTAGCAATTCGGAAAGCCCCGTGCCAAGGAACGGAGAACGAAGAATCGTGCTTTGGCGGGTTCGGACGGCTTCACAAGATCCTCCCACGGCTCTTGTGTCTTTCGGTTCTTCTAATAACCGTGTATGTGTCGCCTCTTCATGGGTTTGTCTCAAAACACACGTAAATTTCAGTGAGAATATGTGTCTTGTTTCCTTCGGGGCTTCGGTAGTGTTAACGCTTCGCTGCCCTTGCACGTTGCCGGAGACGGCGGTTTCTTCAAGGAATTCGGCGGACACCGAGCCTACTCATAGCGGTGATGAGTCGGAGAAAGAAGAAAGTTCAACAAGTGAGAGTGATTCTCCGGGCAAAGACTTGGTTCTTCTTCGGGAAGCGGTTCGGTGAGTTTCGCGCTTCTTTCTTTCTTCTTCTTCATTTCTTCTTTTGAAAAATGTCTAACTCAAGTTTGCGGGAGGAATCCAGTCAGAGGATGATTCGGGATGGAGTCACACGAAAACTTTCCTTTGGTGACCACCGCTAGGTGACTTGGAGATGAGAGTTAGCCAATTCATAGGGCACAAACGTGGTTCGGACGGTGGATGATTCTCGATGGTTGTTGCCGTAGACATGGAGGAAAACCCTTTGCGAGTCGTGAGGCCACTTGCGGGCGCCATTTTTGATCCCCGTACTTGGTTCCTTATCTAGGTCATGTCTTTGGTTGGCGGTTTTTAGCGTCTGGGCTAAGCATGAGGCGTTGTACACCGTAACTGGGAGAAGCACGGACATATGGCTACAACCAAGAAAGTCACTAGTCGATTCGTTTGGTTAAGCGTGTGGAAGAGGCTTTGTCTTCCATCGAGGGTATGCGTGAGGTATTTGGTCACACCGTTTACGAAGACGTTATTGCCGACCGGGAGCACCATCGCGACGTGTGCGTGGAAAAGGAGTTCAACACTTCGTGGTTTGTCGAAGGCCTTCTTTGAGATCCAAAAGTTGAAAGATGCAGCAATCGAAAGCCTTTCCGTGAGGAGATCGCCTGACGGGAGATGGAACTCGAAAAGCTTTCCAAGATGTTGACTATGAAGAGAGCGGCTCTTGAAGACGCAAAGGCCGACTTTCTCCAAGAAGAGCGGACTTCGTTGGACGATTTTCCTTGAGCGTTTCTCTGTTAAACTTTCATTTAGGTTCTTTTTTTTTTTTTTGAAAGACATATTGGATGTCTGGTTCAAAACTTAACCTTTGATAGATAACTGGTAGCTTTTTAGGGTGTTGGATTATTTCTGGGATGAATGGTTTTGATAATATAACTCTGATTATGTTTTGGGAAAGGAATATTGCTTTTATGAAAGTGTGTGCTAGCAATAGGCACAAGGCGCAATAGTATGGCGGTTTTATTAAGAACCTAAAAAAACAGATCGTATATCTTGCCCAATCTAAATTTACTCACTTGCAAACACGCCTCTTTCCAAGTAAAAGGCGGCTTTCTTTGGTAGCATCGCTTGATTAGTCCCCAATTGCTTGGTAGCGTCTTCAACGAGTCCCCAGTTAGTTCCCAATTCTTTTGGTAGCGTCTTGGCCGAGTCCCGGTTTTACGGGGTGTGCGATAACCGGGTTGTCTGTCGGTCGAGTCGGACCGAGTCGCAAGTCCCCAATCGCCGGTGGCATCTTCAACGAGTCCCAGTTTTCTCGTGTAGTTTTTTGCAACCGGTAACCGAGTCGCTGGTAGTTGAGTCGGATCGAGTTGCCTTCCCTACCATCTTGACATCCGGGTCGAGAAACGAGATCGAGATCGACATTATAGCCGATAGATCAATCCTCCATTTGTGGTCGCCAATTGTTTATGGGTAAAATCGTTTCTGCCGATTTCGGTAAATTCGGTAGGTAAGTGAGAAACTGGTTCAAACCCTAAAAAATGTCTTGCACGTGAGCACTTTATAGATTCGAGAGATCAACGTACAAGTCAGGCCTAAACCAAGAAATGGCCGTTCCCGGACTTGCTTCGGTCACAAAGTGGAGGAGAAGGGTTGATTTGGGGAGGGAAGCAAAGAAAGGTGTTGAGGAGAGTAGTATCTCAACTTATATCGAAAGTGAAAGCTTAGGAAGCTTGCAAGAGATGAAAGCTTTTTGGGAGAGCTTGCAAAGTTGCCTTTCGAGAGTGTAAGTGTAGTATATTTCTCTGATCGAGACTTGTTGTCCGGGGTGGAAATAGGTAAGACCTATTTATACAAGTCGAGATTGAAACGTACCGGCCTCATGAAGGAAGAGAGTAAAGGGTGAAATAATGGGAGGAGGTGGTAACCGCATGGTTTAATGGGTGAAAACGTTTTCACCATTATTTCCTCTTTTATTTGACCGCTTTATTCCTTTTCACGCTTTCTTAATGTGAGCGTAGTGCATGCCGCATCTTTGTGACCGCCAAACCAAAACCCTAAAGAAGCATCCCCGGTTTGTGTTGATGTCTCGAGTGTTGGTTGCATCTTGAGTGCAAGTGGCGCTGCTAGTGGCGCGTGTGGCATGTGCCAATGGCATGTGCGGAATGCCTTGGTGGTAGGTTGCACGGTTTGCAAGTTTTGGCTACCAGCGTGTGCGTTTGGCATGTGCCAATGGCATGTGCGGAATGCCTTGGTGGTAGGTTACACGGTTTGCAAGTTAGGCTACCAGCGTGTGCGTTTGGCATGTGCCAATGGCATGTGCGGAATGCCTTGGTGGCAGGTTGCACTGTTTGCAAGTTAGGCTACCAGCGTGTGCGTTTGGCATGTGCCAATGGCATGCGTGGCCATTAGGGCCGTGACATTGATAGGGAAACCAGCTAGCGAGCATGTTGGCATGTGCCAATGGCATGCGTGGCCATTAGGGCCGTGATAGGGAAACTAGCTAGCAAGCATGTTGGCATGTGCCAATGGCATGCGTGGCCGTTAGGGCGTGATAGGGAAACTAGCTAGCAAGCATGTTGGCATGTGCCAATGGCATGCGGGGCCGTTAGGGCCGTGACCTTGATAGGGAAGCTAGCTAGCGAGCATGTTGGCATGTGCCAATGGCATGCGGGGCCGTTAGGGCCGTGACCTTGATAGGGAAGCTAGCTAGCGAGCATGTTGGCATGTGCCAATGGCATGCGGGGCCGTTAGGGCCGTGACCTTGATAGGGAAGCTAGCTAGCGAGCATGTTGGCATGTGCCAATGGCATGCGAGGCCGTTAGGGCCGTGACCTTGATAGGGAAGCTAGCTAGCGAGCATGTTGGCATGTGCCAATGGCATGCGGGGCCGTTAGGGCCGTGACCTTGATAGGGAAGCTAGCTAGCGAGCATGTTGGCATGTGCCAATGGCATGCGGGGCCGTTAGGGCCGTGACCTTGATAGGGAAGCTAGCTAGCGAGCATGTTGGCATGTGCCAATGGCATGCGGGGCCGTTAGGGCCGTGACCTTGATAGGGAAGCTAGCTAGCGAGCATGTGGGCATGTGCCAATGGCATGCGGGGACGTTAGGGCCGTGACCTTGATAGGGAAGCTAGCTAGCGAGCATGTTGGCATGTGCCAATGGCATGCGGGGCCGTTAGGGCCGTGACCTTGATAGGGAAGCTAGCTAGCGAGCATGTTGGCATGTGCCAATGGCATGCGGGGCCGTTAGGGCCGTGACCTTGATAGGGAAGCTAGCTAGCGAGCATGTTGGCATGTGCCAATGGCATGCGGGCCGTTAGGGCCGTGACCTTGATAGGGAAGCTAGCTAGCGAGCATGTTGGCATGTGCCATTGGCACGTACGGCCATGTTGACCTAGTTGCATGTTTTGCAATCCTAGGGCGCTATGTTTGGCGTGGGCCAAAGGCATAGCGGCTTGGAAGTATGGCTTGCGACACGTGTTGGCATGTGCCAATGGCACGTACGGCTATGTTGACCTAGTTGCAAGTCTTGCAAGCCTAGGGCGCTATGTTGGGCGTGGGCCAAAGGCATAGCGGCTTGGAAATATGGCTTGCGGCACGTGTTGGCATGTGCCAATGGCACGTGCGGCCATGTTGACCTAGTTACAAGTCTTGCAAGCCTAGGGCGCTATGTTGGGCGTGGGCCCAAGGCATAGCGGCTTGGAATTTGGCGTTGTTGCCATGGCGCGCAGGGTGCGTCTTGGAATATGGCTTGCGGCACGTGTTGGCATGTGCCAATGGCACGTGCGGCCATGTTGACCTAGTTGCAAGTCTTGCAAGCCTAGGGCGCTATGTTGGGCGTGGGCCCAAGGCATAGCGGCTTGGAATTTGGCGTTGTTGCCATGGTGCGCAGGGTGCGGCTTGGTTTGGCATGGTTGCCATGATGCGCAGAGTGCGGCTTGGCTTGGCATGGTTGCCATGGTGCGCAGAGTGCGGCTTGGTTTGGCATGGTTGCCATGGTGCGCAGTATGCGGCTTGGTTTGGCATTGTTGCCATGGTGCGCAGTATGCGGCTTGGTTTTGCATGGTGCGCAGTATGCGGCTTGGTTTGGCATTGTTGCCATGGTGCGCAGTATGCGGCTTGGTTTGGCATGGTTGCCATGGTGCGCAGTATGCGGCTTGGTTTGGCATTGTTGCCATGGTGCGTGAAGATGCGGCTTGGTTTGGCATTGTTTCCATGGTGCGCAGTATGCGGCTTGGTTTGGCATGGTTGCCATGGTGCGCAGTATGCGGCTTAGTTTTGGAATTAGGGTTCTGTGTTGAAAACCTTAATCTGGTCCTATTAATTATTTACACCCGAGTTAAATGCTCTTATTCAATGTGTTGCGGGTAACACTAGGTCATGGGGTTTTACGATTTTACCCCTTGTCGAAAAACCACCATCAACACCTGTGTACTTTTGTTTTGGTAAACAAAAGCAACTTGTGTTTGTATCCTGTAGTTTTCTTTTGGTAAACAAAAGCTACCCCACGTGAAAATTGAGACAATGAAACTTCCTAATAGTACATTACTATTATCTCAATAGTTGATACTGTGCAGTGGGAACGTTTCCACAAATCTCCACCTTGTCTCAATTTTTCACGCCAATGATCTTCAAGAACTATCTCCACCTTGGCATGATAAATTGTACCAATTTAGTGCTACAAACTTCAATGTCCCAGCGCCATTACAGCGCCTTGCACCCAAAGGTGCTTAATTTCTGAGGATGTTTATCAAATTTGAGCAATGCTCAAACTTGATTGTCAGTACCGTCTAGGTCAACATATCGGCCGGATTCTCGTGAGTGCTTATTTTTCGAAGACAAATTTCACCGTCGTCGACAATCTCTCATATAAAATGAAAACGAATGTCAATGTGCTTGGTCCGCGCATGATGAACTTGATTCTTTGCAAAATGTATAGCACTTTGACTGTCACATTAGATTTCCACATTTTCTTGAGAAATTCCCAAGTCACCAACTAGGCCTCGTAACCACAAAGCTTCCTTGACAGCCTCTGTAACTGCCATATATTCTGCTTCTGTAGTAGACAACGCAATTGTTGAATGCAACATAGAACGCCAACTTACTGGACCACCAACTAAAGTAAACACGTAGCCTGTTGTAGACCGGCGTTTATCCAAGTCACCCGCATAATCTGAATCCACATAACCTTTGACATAAGATCCCAAACTTGCATCTCTCTGGTATACCAAACCAACATCCAATGTGCCACACAAAAATCTCAAAATCCATTTCACAGCATTCCAGTGCTCTTTTCCAGGATTAGCCATATACCTACTAACCACACTGACTGCCTGTGAAATATCTGGCCGAGTGCAAACCAATGCATCATCAATCGAACTTCTACGCAACTCTCAGAGAAACCCTAATTCAGTTCATCACATATTTCGAATTTGAATCAACAAAAAACATCATCACCATCCCCACCAGCTATTAAAATATCCTCTCCATCCTTTGTTGAACGCGAAACTTCACTTGATTCTCTCAAACTCGTAGAATCAGAAGAACAGGAGAAGAGGAAAGAGAAGAAAGAAGAAACGGAAGAAAAGACTGAAGAAGAATAAAAAGGAAGAAGAATGAGAAAGACACGAGTTTATCCTCTCGGTCGAGTAGGGATAAGGACAACCAAATTATTGAGTCACCCACGCCATGGATAAGGGCTGCCAAATCGGTTTGTCTAAAAATGACTACATACTCATCCGGTGCTATCTTTTTCGTCCAATGTCGGAATGACACGTTCAAGTAGTCCATTTCGCATAACTTCTCGAGTTCTATCTAACGGTACCGGTTTCGTATCTAGATCGTTGTTGGATTAATTTCTAATAATTAACGTTCGAGTTACACTAATCGAGTAATTAGCGGCTAAATCGTCTCTTGACTAGTCTAATAGCGTTGACGAGGTTGAGGGTCTTTACAACCTGTTCTTCACATAAGGTAACCACCAAACAAGCCCAAATCTACTTAAAAAATTTACATTTTTTTGAAATTTTGGATCAATTCAACCAACATTATCTAAGTTTGAAGCATACCTGGGTACCCAAATACTCTTCCTCCGGTTGCGGTTGGTAAAATCCATGTTTTACTTCTTCATCTTCTCTAACTTTACTCTCTCAATAATTCTATTTCTTTTTAAAAAAAAAAAAACCATTTGATTTTTCAATCTCACTAATCATCTCTAACTTAATCATTTTATTAATCATTACACTAACTATTATTAACACTAGCTATTATTAACACTAACTAATCATTACCCAAAATTAATCAGGAGGGTAATTTAGGTATTAATAGAAATATCTAGATAAGGGGTGACCTAGATTTATTTCTAAATATTTTACTTAAAATAAAACCATGGTCCCCAAAAAAACCATGATCCCCAAAAAATGGTTCCTAATTAACACATCGTTGGGCTGGGCCTTGGCAACACGTTCATAAATAAATACTTATAATTAAATAATAATGAGGGAGACATGTCACCGGCGGAGTCAGCCCCTACTCCGTTTGGCTGGTTCACAGACTTTTCACTTTTTTTTTCGCCAACATGGGTTCCAGAGCCCAATTTTATGTATTTGCCTACGCTAAACTTTTAAAAAGTTTCCTACGCGTAGCAAGATTCTTAGCGCCGCCACTAGTTGGCGGGGACTTTTCTCCCGGAAATTGACAGGCTCGGTGTTTGACAAGATGTAAATAAAATACTTCAACGATTTAGGTAATTTAAAAATAGTTGGACCGGATCTATTTAATGTGTTTCATTTCTCCTTCTTTTCTCCTGTCGTTCTTCCATGAGATAACAAAAACATTTCCAATTTGTATAAAAATAGTTATTAATTTAGTTGGTAACACATAATAACTAGTAGGCAATTAGCAAGTGGGTACGTCGAACGTACTTTCGACTCTGTATTGATTTTGATTTTGTTCTTATAATTTCGTTTTGTTTGATCATTTCAATTAATTAGGTAGACTGTCATTTACAGTTCAGCTTGATTAAATAAAATTGTTCGACCAATTCAGATCATGAACTACTTGCATAATAAAATAAATGGCATTTTATTTAACACCTCCATGTTCGAATGAACAATCTGAGATTTATAAATACCACATGAATGAAAAAAGAAAAAACAAGCAGCAGCAGAAACTCCTAGCAAGTCACCATGGCACTACTCATGGAAGCAGCAGCAGCAAAAACACTCCCCAAGTATATCATTATCCAATCAAACCAAAACACTAAATACTTGCACTACGACACCGAAAATACCGTTGTATCCAATGCCCTTAGGTTTGAGGGAGAGTACAGTTTCGGACTAGAAACCAGATTCGAGGTGGTGCCAGCCACCACCGGGACTGGACTCGTTCATATCCGGTGTTTGCATAACAACAAGTACTGGGCAAATTTTGGTGGGGCTTACAGCTGGATCACTGCAATGGCCGACAAACCTGAGGAGAATCAGTCAGCCATGAATTGCACCCTCTTCCAGCCTGTTTTCGTGGATTCCACCAGCAACGCTCAACTCCGACATGTAAACTCTGGAAAATTCATTAGGTTCTATCATGGTAGCGGTGACTATTTCGGTTTGTTGTCTTTAATGACTGGCAGCGATAAAGACGTGTTCACTTTCATTGACTGGGAGTCTGTCGTCATGTTGCCTGACATTATTAGGATCAAGGGCGACAACACGAACCACCTGAGGGCTTATGCCGACGGGTTTATGGATTTCAATCACAAAGCCGATAATTCCTCGATTTTTGACTACGAGGTATCTCCAAGCCGCGACGGAGGCATACGCCTGCAGAGTACTCAGTTTCGCACTTATTGGACGGACATGGATACCAATTCTTGGGTGTTGTTAAAGCAGGCTTCCCCCACAGTCCATGACACCAACACCATATTTTTACCCACTATACTTGGCGGCAACCGCATTGTCATGCGTTGCTTGAAGAACGGCTTGTTTTGCAAAAGACTGAGCGCAGATGATAAAAACAACTGCCTCGCTACAATTAATAAGTATCCCGACGAGTATAGCACTATGGAGATTGAGGAGCCTGTTATTTCAAGGAAGATCAATAACGTCAGGTATCGCCTTATTGATGCAAGGCGTTATGATGAGAAAACTGTTGCACTTGTCACTGATGATTCGAGCAACAGAACTCGACATCCCTTAACATCAGAATTAAATCTCAGGACTACAGTTTCTAATACAACTAATTGGAGTAACAGTGTCGGGTTGACAGTGGGCGTCGAGATGACTTTTACTGTTGGTCTCCCGGTCATAGAGGAGACTGAGTTTAAGATTTCAACCGAGGTTACTGGATCTTGGGATTGAGGGGAGTCGCATACAACAAGCCAAGAAGTGGGGTCTGTAAAAACTATAGTTGTGCCGCCTATGACTAGATTGAAGGGGAGTCTGATGGCAACACGGCTTTCATACGACATACCCTTTTCGTACACTCAGCGTGATGTCTTGAAAAATGGGAGGACAAAAGTTTCCCAAAAGAATGATGGCATCTTTACTGCCCACAATGGCTACGGCTATCAGTACGAGGTTGTTGAGCTTCCTCTTCAATAGATCTCCTGCTTTGCTGGTGGTGATTCGCCTATTTAATTGCATGCAACATCTGCCTCAATTTGCACCGTTACTTGCTTATTCGTTTATTTGGTTTGCTTCTTCATTTGTTTTTCAGTTCTTTGTTTGGGTGGTGTGTTTATTTCGATGTCTGGTTTGTTTGTTTATTCGGAAGTTCATGATGTTTATCATGGCCATCTATGCATGCTAATTAATCTTTGGGAAATAAACTAGCTAACTAGAAACACTTGAACTCTCGGATTGCTCAATGAACCTCACTACGATCTAGGATAAGAATAAAAGAAAGAAAACCATATAGATGCAAGATATAAACAAAAACAAATAAGATACTCACAGATTTAACGTGGTTAGACAATATACACAATGTGTATATATTGTCTACATCCACCAAAACCGCTAGGACCTCAATTTTTTGTAACTGCATCTTTTCTGATGGCTACACCCAAGTAGATCTAAAGGCTATAAAACTACTAACATTCAAGATTCAAAGATAAACAAGACATAAAGAACATGAAAGTAAAGATTGACACAAGCATATAACGTGGTTCGGGCCATGAATACCTATATCCAAATGAAAGAAGTTGTTTTTTTATTGATTAAGGTCTTACCCTTGAAAGAGTTACAAATATCACTTAGATTTCTCACCATTTCTTTCTCTAAGTCTCTCTCTAGAATTCTCTGTAGAAAGACCATCTAACATTACATGCCCATTTCCTTCTACATGGACTGGTATTTATAGACAAACTAGACTCGTGAAGGTATGGCCTGATCTCGCCGAGTTGATGGAGCTATCGTACATCTTCTCATTTCTTCGGACGAGCTCTATACTATCCCTTGTGATGCCCTGCTCGGTTCTCCTTCCGAGTTATCTCGCTCCGTACGTCATCGTGTTGCTTCTCCTTGGGGAACCTCATGTTGCACCATCCTTTGGTTATAATATAGATCGCCCGAGCCTTCTGATACGAAGTAGATTCGCCCACGTCTCTTCTGATCCTTCATTAAATGCATTCCTTCTTTTTAGACTTGACCGTCTGAGTTGATTTAGACCACTCCTCACACGCGTCATTCATGTAACGTTGTACATGCGTCTCGATTCAGACGAAATCACCTTTTAGAATATGATTCGATACTTCTATTTCATCACCTTATCATGAAACCATCCCTTGAGATGTTGACACGTGGGCATCGGGTTATTTACCCTCACAATTTGCTCATTTTCTTTGAATCTTTCCAAGGGAACAATTGGGAGAAAACTTCGTAATCGCCCCGTGTTTTTCGCCACGTCTGGAGTTATTGCCACGTTATCGCCTTTAATGTGTTTTCACCTATTAACTGGGAAGCCGGTTCATTGTCCAAGAAGTTATATCTCCTATATAATCTTCCTAGGATAGAGAAAACATGTTTTTATTTTCTTCTCCCTTTTTACAAAGTTCAGAACTTTTGTTATCTTTCTTCTCTGTCTTTTGTTGTTCCTTCTTAACTCCTTGTCCGCTATAAAGAGAGTCAATATGTATGGTAGGGATTCTCCATCTTGTGCTTTAAGACGGTAAGGGCTTATTCCTTCTTTATCCTTTTTAAGGTTACTTTAATTAATGTCTCTCGCCATTGTTTTCAACTGTAAAGTTCCTTAGGGATCGCCATTGTTGTCTCCGTCTTTTTCTTGATGTTTTCGCCGATTTTTCATCAGTATAAGTTCTGATTCTTTTCTTCTGTTCACACTTTATAATGCCGAGAAAATACCTGCGAGAACTCCGAGCACCAGTCGTTCTTCTGGCATGTCTGATATTGCATATTTGGAGATGGTGAAGGCTAAGCATCGCCTCCAGAGATTTTAAGTTACTTTTGTCAGTCCGGAGGGTCAAGCCGGTGTTTTGACCAAAGAGATTCTTAAGGATATCCCTTGTGGTCCCAACGAGATAATCGTGACACTGGGACATCTAGATGCTGGGTTTCGCCTTCCTTTGTACTTCCCACTGGATTTTTTCCAGTACTAGGTACTCTGCCTGCTTGATCCTCAGCGAGCCGTCTTTCAGCCGAACGGTAATTTTTACCGGATCGTCTGAGAAAGTGCTCGGCGATATAAAGGTAAGGTTACTGATCATGAGTTGAACCAGTTTGTTCCTTCTCAAAGGGATTTGTATCTCCCACGAAATTCGTGGAGAACTACTGGTGTCAGCAGTCCGATAAGTTTAATGGCTTTGGGGTGGGCATCTCCAGGTCTCGCCGACATAAATTATTCTTGGACGCATTCTTCTCAACACCAATAATTTACTCCATCACCACCAAGATGATCTTCTCCTCAAACACGATGTCTTACCAATATCTCCATATTGATACGCCATAACAACATATCTCTCAACAAAGATACACATTCCATAAGCACTATAACGATGTACTAATTCTACCATTAATGGTATCTCATATCCATCCCAAAACTTGGGATGAATTCCTCGCACTATAACGATCTCGGCTTCCAAGGTGATTCATTTACATGGACAAATCGTCAACAAGGCAGGGATTTTATCATGGAACGGTTAGACAGAGCCATGTAAAACCAAAGATGGAGAACGACCAACCCTCATGCATCTATCATACATCTTCCACGAATCGCATCGGATCATGTTCCTATCCTTATTAGAACCAAGCACTTAAATTTTAACACCTCTATTTATCCCACCTTAATATCCACCACATTGTCAATGTTGCTTGGGAAAGAGCGTCTGATGAGGAGCCGACGACCAATCTTCAAATCAAACTCATCAGAACTTCCAACATCCTTACGCAATGGAATAAGGAAACTTTTGGTCATCTCCCCACCATGATTAAAACATCTATGGCACAAATACAATTTGCACAACATCAATGTGCAATTCAATCATGTACGATACTAATTCATTGGATACAACAGGAAAATGAACTTCGTGCATCCCACATATCCCTATTGCAGTGTCACGCCAAATATTGGCAACAACGGGCAAGAATTCAATGGCTCCAATCTGGAGACAAAAACACATCTTTTTTCCACACAACTGCAACTATACACCGAAGCTGCAACACCATACAAAAATTGCGCGATCACGACGACAATTGGATTTAAAAAAAAAAAACAGATCATCGACCAGCTGTTACAACATTTCATCAATCAATATACATCGCCTAGTACCAGATTAGATGACCAGTTATTCTCCATGGTTTCCCCACGATTAACAACAAACCAGTGCACTACTCTGGATCAAGATGTAACTGAAGATGAAATAAAAGAGGCACTTTGGTCAATTGGATCATAAAAGGACCCGGGACCAGATGGATTCACAAGTAAGTTTTTCAAAGTTTTTTGGGATACCACTAAATTCCAACTTATTGCAATGGTCCGGGAATTCTTTGAGAATTTTAATATGCATCCCCTGATGAACCACACAAATCTCACACTCATATCAAAAGGGGATCACCCAACAACTGCATCCCAATTTTGACCTATTGGTTTGTGCAATGTTACAGACAAAATCATATCCAAAATCCTAGTAAACCGTTAACGACCAATACCGCTAGTTTCTTATTAGCCCCTACCAAAGTGCCTTTGTACCTCAGAGATTGATTCAAGATAACTTATCCATAGCATAGGAACTTTTGCATTACATCAGAACCTCCCCCATAACCAAAGAACCAAAAGTAGGACTTAATTTAGATATTCACAAAGCTTATAACAGCCTGGATTGGGGATTCATGAAGATGACTTTTGCAGAATTTGTCTTCCCAGAGAAGTTTATCTAATATACCATGTTATGTATCTCTGAGAACGTACTCCGTCAATGTCAATGGCACTCCACATGGATATATATCACCTTCTCGAGGAATAAGACATGGAGACCCGTTATCACCTTATGTATTTATTATCTGTGCGGAGATCCTTTCAACAAACTTGGCACACCTGGAACACACAAACAATATTTCAGGATTGAGTACTCCAAGAAAGCACCACCAATACTTCACTTAATGTATGATGATGACTTTCTTCTAATGTTCAAAGCATCCAAACAGAATTGTACTCAACTCAAACAACTACTTGATGCTTATTCCGACTTAGCTGGACAGCACATCAACCAAAAAAAATCTAGTATAATCCATCACCCTCGACTTGATCCCAATGCCATCAGTGAAATCCAAAGTTTCTTCGATATGTCGTCTACATCAACACCACCATTGTACTTGGGAGTTCAATTCAAAAGTAGAAGAATATCAGCTACTTTTTTTCGTCCATTACTACAAAGACTGGCTCGCAAAGCGAAAGGATGGAAAACAAAATGCCTCAATAAAAAAGGAAGGTTAGTATTCATAAAAAACTTCACTTTTACCTACTTCTAATCACATTAAGCAGACAACCCTTCTACCGATGCAAGTTCACAAGGAAGTAGATAAAATTACTAGGAACTTTTTTTGGGGCCATGATGCTTCTACTAAAAAACTACACTCTATGGGATAGGATAAATTGTCGAAACCCATATCCGATGGGGGATTGAGAATTAGGAAAATCTTAGACCACAACAAAGCACTGCTACTCAAGCGAGTTTGGCAAATTCATGATCAATCTGATTCAATTTATACATCAATGTGTCAGGAAAAATATTTCAACAATAAACCTTTTCTCCAATCCAACCAATCCCCCTACCTAGACTAGCCCAATTTGGACTAATTCAAATTGGATACCGGATCATCCACCCCTAGACCAAAACCAATTTTAGAATTTCCATTTCGTGTCTGATCTTATAGATGCCACTTCAAATGCTTGGATCCATGACCGATTAACTCAGCTACCACAATCGTCTAGACTCAGTATTGTCAACATTCACCTTCCGCAAGATGGTCCCCCAGATAAAATTGTTTGTCCTTACACAAAATCTGGAAAGTATACAGTTTGCTCAGGGTACCGGATGCTCACTCACCAACCCAATACAACCACTTCTATGAATCATCTACAACCTTCAACTCACATCTAGACATTAAAATTCCCCCAAAAAATACAGCTTTTCTTGTGGAAAGCTATTAATTAAGGCTTACCTATCTTCACTATAAAATTCACCTTATTACCTTCAACCTATGTCCTAGATGTAATTTATCTCCAGAAATAACTGAACATATCATTCTCACATGTCGGTTCACCACAAAAGTTTGGGACCTTCTCTTTAACCATCATGAAAGAGAACCTTCCTTTCAACACCAAAGACCTCAACCGTTAAACCCATCAACCAGCATAAACCAATTACTACAAATCAAACAATCTACAGAAGCAATAACTTCCTTCTGCTTCACCTTGTGGGCACTTTGGTTAGCTAGGAACGATCTGATTTATGGAAGGAAACATAAGCCTCCTTGTGATATAGTCAAATTGGCAAACCACATGCATCAAGAATACAATTGGGCAACTTCAGTGCTACCTCCACCACTACCTGGCATGACTGCTACAACACAGGATGCCTCATCACGCCGGAAGACTAGAACAATTCAAGTTGGATGGAAACCACCAGAACCACATTGGATCAAAATCAACACTGATGGAGCTGCTCGCAGCCACCCGGGACCCGCGGGGGGAGGTTTTATCTGCAGAGACTTGACAACCATAATTATTGTTGCAATGGCCGAACTTTTGGGGATCACAACAACGTTGCTAGAAGAGACATGGGCACTACTCATGGCATTGAGAACGCTCACACTTTACCAATGGACTAAAATCTACATTGAATCAGATTCACAGACCCTTTTGTTCATTTCGTCAAACAACGGGCAGATCCTCCATGGTACTTGCGAGACATGATTGTTGAGATCACCAAAAGACTAGAGGAAATTCCCCATCACAAAATTCTACACAATTATCGGGAAGCAAACCAAGCAGCGGACACTATTGCTAATCATGCGCCGGATAATAGTCAACAGGGAGTATTGCAAACTAAAATCTGGGAATATACGGTTCCCGATTTTTTGACGCAAAATGTATTAAATGATACCATGGGAACAACATACCAATTACACTTTAATTAAATAAAATTTCATGCTTCAAAAAAAAAAAAAGCTATCAGTTTACAAAAAAACCAACTTGGTGTTAGGTTTCGCGAAACTAACCATCTTGTATATATCAAAGTATATTGAGTATCTTTTATCACGGAAATTGACAGGCTCGTTCTCTGGTAAGATGTAAATAGAATAAGTCAACGATTTAAATAATTTGAAAATAGTTGGACCGGATCCATTTAATGTGTTTCTCCTTCTTGGCTTCTTCGCTCTTCTTGTTGTTCCATGAGGTAATAAAAAAAAAAAAAAATCTCCAATTTGTACGTATAAAAATAGTTATTAATTTAGTTGGTAACATTTAAAAACGCAGTTAGAGTAAGTCTTATGGGTGCTAGTCTAGCACCTAGATTAGCAGTCAGGACAACCTCTTAAGTCTTATGGGAGTGCTAATCTAGCAGACTAGATTAGCGATCCACGTCGCCTAGCGCCCGAACCATTCCGCGCCTTGTTGAACCATTCAAGCACCCAGCGCTAAACTATTCGGCGCTTCAAATCTCGGCCGATCAGATCAAAAATAAACCCTCGTTATTTGAACCATTCCGCGAAAGGTAGTTTTCAATTTGAATCATTCGACGTAACTATCTAGCATGCTAGTTCACATGCTAGCAACTTGGTAGGAGAGAGAACTAGTGTTAACTTTTTTGCTACGCTTTTTTTTTGAATTGCAACATTTAAGTGCTAATCTAGCACCTCCAATCTAGCCCATAAGACTTAGTCTTAGCAGGCAGGTACGCCGAACGTCCTTTGGTCTCCGTATTGATTTTGATTTTTCTTTTAATTATTTCAATTATTTTGGTACACTGTCATTTACACCTAAGCTTGATTAAATAAAAAGTTGTTCGACTAATTCAGATCATGAACTACTTGCATAATAAAATAAATGGCATTTTATTTAACCTCCATGTTCGAATGAACAATCTGAGATTTATAAATACCACATGAATGAAAAAAAAAAACAAGTAGCAGCAGAAACTCCTAGCAAGTCACCATGGCACTACTCATGGAAGCAGCAGCAGCAAAAACACTACTGCAGCTATGTTGTAAAAGGCGCTAGGCAAGGCGAGGCGCCAAGCCCAGCGCCTAAGACGCCCCAGGCGAGACCTTTTTTTTAGAGTAAAAAACAGAATTAGGTATATTTTGGCGCCTGGGCGTCTTTTTTTGCCAAGCGCCAGCCTTGTGCCTAGTGCGCCTTTGGTAGTTGACCGGGTTTTTGACCGAATCCGATCTATCCGAATCCGTAAAATTCTCGTACGTATGCCGTCCCGAACTACTACCCGTACCCCGAATAGCTAACTAGGCTCTGAACATCAGCTACGGCCTAGAAATTAACATATTATAAGTAAAAAAATTGTTACCGTTTTAGCATTTCAAGCGCCAGGCTTACAGGAGTTGATATTTCAGCTGCTGAGATTGATATGAACTTGGTTACATGAAGAAACATAACTAATATATACTATGACCATTTTGCAATATTTCCTTAAATTTACTTGGTGTAATATAATTGCAACTCAAAAAAATTACCAAGTCGTTATGCATATTATTTTAACCAATTGGTCCAATTCAGAGAACATGTCAAATCATAACTGAATATGTCTGCATTTGCTGAAATATGGCTGTGGGTTTATATGTGCGCATCTAATCATAGACTATTTGTGATCATCCTTGACAATCCATCTTTAATTCTGTGCATCCACTTGAAATAAAATAGCTTCGGACATATGTGGATTTCCTCAGTGCGCACAACAATTATCATGGCAAAGGATATATTAATCAAAATGGTTGAACAAGAGAGTACTACGACATTTCTGTTTCACTGCGATGAAACTGAAAATGTGGTCATCGAAGAAAGAAACAGTAAATATATTGGTGGTCTGCATGACATTTGTCTGTTGAATTGCAATTTTTTTTGCTGTCACTCAACGAATTACAGAATCAGATAAATTATGGACTGTTATAAGTGAGCAACATGCACATGTGACTAAGGCCAAATCATTTTTTGCGTAATAGAGCAGTAAAGTCGTTAGGTATTGATACTAACAATCGTTTCAGGTGCAATCAACTAGAGTTGGGTGGAATTATTCTTTAAAGAAAAAGCCATTGACATATATTCATAACCAACACTTAAACTCCACTAAAGACTTTTCCTTTGTGCAAATTTTGACGAGTGTCAGAAGGAAGTCAGGAACCATGATTTGATTCCGGAATGTGAAGGAAGCTAAGCTTAAAATTGACTTCCCTCTCGGGCCATATGCTGTGGAGCAAACCGAAAGACGTCCAAATATGAAGCTTCATAAATTGAGGGTTTCCTTTCTTTTTCTGGTTCAAGCTGTTGGCAAGCCTTGGGATTAAATGCGTGGTCTAATCCAGATAAAGCCTCTCCTCCACGTCTCGCGTACGGAGTTGTAATATGTAAGGGTTTTGGTGTTTTATTAGGAAACTCCGAAACTGTACCTTGATTTGCTAAGATACGTACTGGGATTGCACTGTGTCCATATATAGGCACAACAACCTCCACTCTTCTTGCAAAATCAGTTGTTACAAAGAAGAGAAGAAAACCAAAACCAACGATGGCAAGCCTTCCCGAAGATATTGTCACCGATATACTTACCAAGTTATCTGTCAAATCCATCTCTCGGTTCAGGTGTGTATGCAAACCATGGTACGAATTGTTTAAAAACCCTAATTTTATTAAGAGGCACCTTGACCATGCGATTCAAAACAACAAATTTACTGTTCTACTTGCTTCATACGAGGATCCTCATTACCAGTATAAGGATGCTTTTTATACGATAGATTTTGATGTAACATCCTCATCTTACCATATGGTTGTTGAATGTCTTCCTCGTGATATGTATGTACCGAATATTCTACGTATTGATTCATGTGATGGCCTTATATGCTTATCCTCTAATAAACTGAATGCATACGGAAAGATCTGCTTGTGGAATCCATTAACTCGAGAATGCAAGAAAATACCAATACCAACATCAATTTGCAAATACTATGATGACTTGTCCATATGTGGGGTTTATTATGATTGGAAAATCGAAGATTACAAGTTGTTCAAATTAGCGACCGATGCTGGATATGGCGGTATTTTTTCTGAAGTTTGGGTCTGTAGATTAGGTTCAAATTCATGGCAATATATTGGAAATATGCCTTACAATGTATTGTATGACTCTGATATATGTGTCACGCCTTTAAATGGAATTATTCACTGGATGAAAAAATACAATAAAACTATATTTTCGTTCGATATGGTTGAAGTGCAAACCAAAGAAATCCAAATTCCGAGTTGCTATGCATATGATGAAAATATGGAAGTGGGTGTCTTGGGAGAGGAACTTTACCTATCGGTTAATGCTGCAGAAATCATGGATCTGTGGGTGATGAAAGATTATGGAGTTATGGATTCTTGGACCAAAATTTTCAGTCTTTCGAAAGATGAAACTAGTTTTGTTTTCTTATGGCCCATGCATTATCTTAATAAGAACTGGGAGATTCTATTACATGGATATGTATATGTATATGTAGAAGGTGAAGTTTCTGGCAAGGATGTTTTAGTCTCTTATAACACAAAAAGTGGAAGACTTGTGACTCTGGATATCCCCTGCCTGCCAAAATATTTTTCTCCGACTACTTTGGTTGAAAGTCTAGTTTCACCCAATTCGTAGAAACTACACAAATATATAAGGTGGCGTGACTCAAATTCGTAAAGCTGAAGAAAAAAAATCCGGTGGACTCTAGGCATGGCGTTTATGCCTGGAATAATTGAGCAAGAGAGTGCAGTGGTAACTTTAGTATTTTACTAAGAGGAATAATCTGTCTTACGTTAATTGTTTTTCTACATTTTTTTGACGTTCACTTGGTGTAATATTTGCAAGCTGATTATTTTGGTTCTCTATGCCTGTAACAGTAGCATGAGCCTGATACTAATCAATTACTAGCAAGTGGCAAAGTAAACGCTTGGTAATACTAATCAATGGATTCTTCTCTCTCAATAAGTTTGTTACACACTATGTTGCACGGACACGGACACGGGACACAGTTACGACACGACACGATTACGGGGACACGTCAAATCTCAAAAAAACGGGTTATGGGGACACTTTATATATATTATTCACATCATTAAAATAAAATATCACTACAATCTACACAACAAAATAATTACTCTTATTTTTAAAATATTTGATTACTAATTATATAAAATTCATAATAATATAATAATGGCAAAGTTTTTCATGAATAATGCTTGGATTTGACTAAAACAAGAATAAATTAGCGTCTCATTTAGTTTATTTTGATTTTCCAAACCAAAATAATTCATTTATGACGTGTCCAAAAGTGTTCAATTGGTGTCCGCAAAATGTCCGATAACAATTTTTACGCGACACATGATGTGGCGTGTCCATCGAGTGTCGAGAAGTGTCGTCCGACACGGACACGACATCTTTCTTGGAGTGTCCGTGCAACATAAGTAGTGATCTTTTTGTAGACTGTCGGAATTTACTTTATAGTCGTGTCTTTAAAATTGTGTATATAAAGCGTGTTAAAAATAATCTAACAGACCGGCTTGCACGTCGGGCTATAAAATATTGTATTAAGGGTCTTTGGAATTCATTTCTTTCTTTTTTGGACAGACAAGGGATCCCTTAACTGTAGTTTGTAACTCTCTACTTCTTTAATTCCATGGCGTGTTTCTCAGCAAAAAAAAAAAAAAAAAATCTAGCGAAGCACGCATTCTAGATACTCTAAATTTAAATAGGACTTTTGTGAACTCCGTAGGATTAATGAATGGTTGGGCCATTATGTTGAAGATGATGTTGGAGAGAGTTTAAAGGTATTTGTGTTTCATAGAGGGTAAAAGGATACAATCCTTATATAGAGTTTAGAGTACCAACGGCTCTATTTTGTAGATGACCGACTACATAATCGGTTGTTAAAAAAGGTAACTTAACTTCCGATTATACAATTGCTCCGCAGAAATCTCAATTTTTTCGAATTTGAGAACTAGAATAATCGGTAGGTAAATAAGTTAATATGACGTCCGATTATAAAGTTGCCCCAAATTTCTTGTTTCCCGAAATCACCAATTTTTGAAATTTAGGAGCTACTATAATCGGATGTTAAATAACCTCCGATTATTAAGATGCCCCAAATTTTGTTTTTTTTTTCAAAATTTCAATTTTTCGAATTTGGGAATTAGAGTAATCGGTAGGCTATGAAGTTATTTATGAACTTCACCTATCTACCGATCGCTAACGACCACAACATTGAGAATACTAATAATTGGCAGATAATACCACTACCTTAGCTACTGATTGTATAAGGATACAATGATAATTTCCACAAATTTGGACATCCCATAACGTTGTCTATGGGTTGGAATAAAAAAGTCGCCCCTAATTCTTTTGGGGTCGCTCCTAAAAATGCCTGGTTAAAATGATAGTCAGTAGTAAAACCTAGGGGGTGAAATATCACCTTTTCCATGATAAAAAACAAAACACGCTTAAGATATATTCATGACCAACACTGAAAATTCCATGGAAACTTTCTTTCTTTCCTCTCCGATGCAACCAAAACCCTCAGAAAACATTTGATGGCTACAGAATATCAAAGATCCATCACTTTAATATAAAATTTCTTAACAATTTTCTTCAATTGATGTTCATAACATTCGTGGGTTCATTTCCTTTTTGTCATTCGATTGATTTTTGAATCCGTATTCTTCAGTTGTGGTTCATCTTGCAAAATCACAATGGCGAGCCTTCCTGAAGATATCATTATTATGGAAATACTTACGAAGTTACCAGTCAAATGGATCTCTCGGTTCAGGTGTGTATGCAAACTCTGGTCTGATTTGTTCAAAAACCCTAAGTTTATTAAGATGCACCATCAACATGCTATTCAGAATAACAAATTTAGTGTACTACTTAACGTGTATCATGACCACCCTGATCTTGATTTAGTGTTCCATCATTATACCATGGATTTTGATGTAACATCCTCATCTTATCAAATTCCTATTGAAACTAACCTCCCACCTGATACATTTGATCTTAGCAATATTGTTTCAACTGATTGTTTAATCGGCTTACATAATTCTGGGAATAAAATGTCCAGTAAAATCTGCCTGTGGAATCCATCAACTCGAGAACACAAGTACATCCCGACATTAAATCGTGGTAATGAACCCTGTATTAGTGTCTGTTTTTGGAGATATGGGGTTTGTTATGACTGGAAAATTGATGATTACAAGTTGTTCGAATTAGTGGCCACTGAACGAGATGGCGATAAGTGTTCTGATGTTTGGGTTTGTAGATTAGGATCAAATTCATGGAATAGGATTGGAAACATACCTTATACTGCATGTTACCGTACGAAGGTTTCTACCAAGTCTTTAAATGGAATTATTCACTGGATGGGAAAAACGAATGTTATACATTCTTTCGATATAGTTGAAGTGCGAAGGAGAGAAATCCAAATACCCAGTTGCTATTGGAACTGTTTCAGTTACCAGTTTGGTTTTATGGAAGTGGGTGTGTTGGGAGAGGACCTTTACCTATCAGTTTATGTTACACAGAAGAACATTGATCTTTGGGTGATGAAAGATTATGGAGTTCAAGATTCTTGGACCAAAATTTTCAGCCTTCCGAAAAAGACTATAAATTTTGATAAATTAGTACCCTTGCATTATCTCAGTGAGAATCACGAGATTTTATTACAGGGTTTTCGTTTTGAAAGCAATGAGGATTTTTTGGTCTCATATGACCCAAAAAGTGGAAGACTTGTTACTCCTGATATCCCTTGCCTGCCAAAACATTTTTATGCAACTACTTTTGTTGGAAGTCTAGTTTCACTCAATTCAGGTGAATTTGGAAATAGTTCAAAAAAATATTTGGATATCAGGGCATGCGCTTATAAGGTCTTTTCGTCGATAGTTGAGCGAGCAAAATCCGGGTTAAGCAGGTATGACTGGGGCTCGTAATTTTATTCTTGCTTGTGCTTTTTGCAGTTTTGTGGCGTTGAGTGTATGGGGATCTAGATATTTTCTTTCTCCTTTTTGCTTGAAATAGTTGAACAAGAGAGTATGGTGTGGCATTGGGTAAGAGGAATTGACCTGACTCTGCTATGCATCACATATTGTATATCTTAGTTCCCAGCATTTTCATAAGTGATTTCAGGTGCAGTTTTAGTTTACCAACAATCTTCAGTTTTAGTTTACTTGTTGTCCAAAGTTTGAAGGCGTTAGTTCAGATGCTGACCATGCCAGGAGGAGAAAGATTTGCAGCTTCATCAGATCTTAATAAGAACTCTCTATATGAAATTTGAAGTACCATATCCTTCTTTACCGCCACAGTCAGATTTTCAGGTACTGAATTCCCCTGCATCTCTAGTCATCTCTGTTTGTAGAAGCCTAAAGTCATTACCAGATGATATACATTATCTTCTAGCATTTGATGAGTCCAAAATTACTGGTATGTCAGACAATTTGGAATATTTTCCATCCATGATAGCAGATGCAAGTCACTGATGAAAATTACTTCACATCACTTCTTACGTTACATATTTATAGGTGGCCTAGTCTACGAGCAGTTTTAATACCTCACTTCAATACAATATATCTAAGTAGGCACATGTTTCCTTCGCTTGAGGGTCTTCAAAGTTGCTTGGAAACTTATCTTCCTTGAAGGAGTTGTCTTTGTATGATTGCGAAGAACTCAAGTCTCCGGCTACCTGTAGTTACAAACTGTTGTTTTTTTTTTTTTTTTTTTTTTGATCAGACAAATTGTTCTGTTGATTGTTTTATATATATGATACTTGTTTGTTATTGAATTGTTGTTTTGGAAGCAGTCAAAGAGTTGCAGATTCAGACACATTATGGTTTTCTCGAGTATTTTTACTCTGTTCTAATAGCTTGCACATTAAAAGGGAACCCAAGTAATTTGTGAAAACACGAAAAAAAAACAGAATTAATTATGAAGCCTATAGGAAAAAACCACGAAGCCTAGATAATGCAGAAAAACCATAAATTGGGAAAAAAAAGGAATTAATTACAACAAACCACCGCATGAAAATTCCAACAAGAAGCCTGGATAATGCCTTTGCCATCCATCTATTTTTTTATTGATGTTCTCAACCACTGGATCACAAATTCTCTTACATCGATATGTGCCCCTGCTGGCATTCCCAAATATTTGAAAGAGACCTCAAGCCTGCAACCAAGAAACTGGGTAGTCTGTCCAATGCCGACTGCTGAACTTTTAGTGAGGTGATCTTTAAACCTGACAGAAGCTCAAAACAAGCGAGACTTGCTCGGATTTTGTGGATGCTTTGGGCTGCATCTGCACTAAATATGAGAGTACCATCCTCAAAAAGAAGATTAGAGATTGTTGGTCCATTTGATGGTACTTGGAATCCCGAGATGAGATTGTTTATTTTCATCGAAGTTATGGGCACAATCTGCTTATTTCTTGCTATAATGATATTGAGTACAAAATTCTTACAATGTTTTGGTAGACGTTCATGTTTGCCAACCTTTACTGGTGAGTAACGATAGACCAATTTCCAAGACTTTTGGTAAGTTCATTCTATTACAAAGAAAAAAATCATCACCACATGTCCCATACATAGCATGGGCACAAATCTAGTAGAAATTGAATAGATTAGGTAGAAGAGAAGCTTTTGCCCTCACCCCATTCAACAAAATTGTGTCCAAACTACCAAACTATATCAATCAAAATATTTAACACCAACTTTCTTCCCCCAGATTTTTCCCAATACATGTCACTCTCATATTAATCCATGCAAACCAATGTAGAACTCACGGCTTCTAATGACGGACTCACGTCACGTCTTCCAAAAAATGGTTAACTATTCCTAAATGTAGGTTTTAGATTGGTGACACCTAATGAGAAAGAATTTGTGGGATAACAAGCAAAATCGATTTTTCCTGTTGCAATTTGAATAGCAAATAGAAGACACCTAGAAAGCTCTGAAGCACGTTTTTCTGGACCTACACATTATTGTACTTACATACCACAAATTTCAACTGATCAAAAAGGTATGATGCATTTCATCAATTATTGTCTTAGTAATATACCTATGCAGGTTATTTGACACAGATTTTTTTATATATTCTTCAACGTTATTATCATTACTATGTGTGACCATAAACCATTCCGTATAGATTCATCTTGATGCTAGCTCTGTTCATACAACGTATGTGTATTGGTCATTGGTGTCGGAGTAATCTTCATGATGATGAAGTTGATGCTAGCTTCAAAAAACAGCAAGGTCCCTCTCTTGTTCCTATCTATTTGTTCTCATATACTACTACTACAACACAGAATTTAAAATGACTTGAATAGTGTTCCTTGAAAACCCTAGGTTTCTTCTTCTACTTCAAGTTCTTAGATATGAACTCAACACAAAGTTGGCGGGAAGTTGTTGAAATTAACAATAAGTAGGTAGTTAATGTCTTTATCTTAAGACCACTAGCCTAGAGACACACTGATTTGTTGAAAGACTAGGGTAAAACATATACTGTAATGATTCCAATGAATAACCTAGAGAATATATTTCCAAGTCAACCTTAATTATCTAGGTTAGTCAATGGATGCAATTTCTACCGATTTTAATAATTGAAAAAGTTGGAGTCCTTGGATCATTATGCAATGCCAACGTTAAGCTTACAAATAGTGGTTCATATCTAAGCCATTCTTTGTATTCATTCATCAAACAAAACATTTCCCAGCGTTAAGCTTATAAATAGTATTTCATATCTGAGCCACTCTGTATACTCATTCATCAAACAAAACATATTTATTAATCAACAAAGCTAAGTTATTTTCAGCTAGCTAGACATGCCTTCATTCAATAAGAAAACTCAAGTAGTGTCATTTCATCTCCTTTTTGTTCATCTTTATTTCAAGGTCTTTTTATTGATCAGAATCACAAAATTCCCAATAGCCTCACACTGCTGCCATGAAGAGGATAGAAATGCTCTGTTAAACTTTAAATCTTCTTTGAATGACTCTTCAAATCGTCTATCATCATGGCAAGAAGGCAGCCAACATGAAGATTCATGTTAGTAACTGGCATGGCATAAGATGTTCCCATCACTCATTTCGGGTTGTGTCAATCAACCTTCGGAACAAAGACGTTGAAATTTACCTCAACAAATTTGATTCTTCTTCTTCTGATGTCTTAGATCCACCAAGTACTTCGCTGGTCGGTAAATTCTCTGCTTCCCTTTTGAAAGTTACTCATTTAGAGTATCTTGATCTTCCCTTTTAAATTCTCTGCTTCCCTTTTGAAAGTTACTCGTTAGGGCCGTGACCTTGATAGGGAAGCTAGCTAGCGAGCATGTTGGCATGTGCCAATGGCATGCGGGGCCGTTAGGGCCGTGACCTTGATAGGGAAGCTAGCTAGCGAGCATGTTGGCATGTGCCAATGGCATGCGGGGCCGTTAGGGCCGTGAACTTGATAGGGAAGCTAGCTAGCGAGCATGTTGGCATGTGCCAATGGCATGCGGGGCCGTTAGGGCCGTGACCTTGATAGGGAAGCTAGCTAGCGAGCATGTTGGCATGTGCCAATGGCATGCGGGGCCGTTAGGGCCGTGACCTTGATAGGGAAGCTAGCTAGCGAGCATGTTGGCATGTGCCAATGGCATGCGGGGCCGTTAGGGCCGTGACCTTGATAGGGAAGCTAGCTAGCGAGCATGTTGGCATGTGCCATTGGCACGTACGGCCATGTTGACCTAGTTGCATGTTTTGCAATCCTAGGGCGCTATGTTTGGCGTGGGCCAAAGGCATAGCGGCTTGGAAGTATGGCTTGCGACACGTGTTGGCATGTGCCAATGGCACGTACGGCTATGTTGACCTAGTTGCAAGTCTTGCAAGCCTAGGGCGCTATGTTGGCGTGGGCCAAAGGCATAGCGGCTTGGAAATATGGCTTGCGGCACGTGTTGGCATGTGCCAATGGCACGTGCGGCCATGTTGACCTAGTTACAAGTCTTCCAAGCCTAGGGCGCTATGTTGGGCGTGGGCCCAAGGCATAGCGGCTTGGAATTTGGCGTTGTTGCCATGGCGCGCGCGAGGTGCGTCTTGGAATATGGCTTGCGGCACGTGTTGGCATGTGCCAATGGCACGTGCGGCCATGTTGACCTAGTTGCAAGTCTTGCAAGCCTAGGGCGCTATGTTGGGCGTGGGCCCAAGGCATAGCGGCTTGGAATTTGGCGTTGTTGCCATGGTGCGCGTGGTGCGGCTTGGTTTGGCATGGTTGCCATGATGCGCTTGAGTGCGGCTTGGCTTGGCATGGTTGCCATGGTGCTTGCAGAGTGCGGCTTGGTTTGGCATGGTTGCCATGGTGCTGTGATATGCGGCTTGGTTTGGCATTGTTGCCATGGTGTGCGATATGCGGCTTGGTTTTGCATGGTGCTTGTGATGATGCGGCTTGGTTTGGCATTGTTGCCATGGTGCGTGATATGCGGCTTGGTTTGGCATGGTTGCCATGGTGCGCTTGATATGCGGCTTGGTTTGGCATTATTGCCATGGTGCGTGATATGCGGCTTGGTTTGGCATTGTTGCCATGGTGTGAGATGCGGCTTGGTTTGGCATTGTTGCCATGGTGCGCAATATGCGGCTTGGTTTGGCATTGTTGCCATGGTGCGCGATGATATGCGGCTTGGTGTTGCATGGTTGCCATGGTCATGATATGCGGCTTGGTTTGGCATGGTTGCCATGGTGCGTGATATGCGGCTTAGTTTTGGAATTAGGGTTCTGTGTTGAAAACCTTAATATGGTATTTTGAAAAAATACCCCTATTAATTATTTACACCCGAGTTAAATGCTCTTATTCAATGTGTTGCGGGTAACACTAGGTCATGGGGTTTTACGATTTTACCCCTTGTCTAAAAACCACCATCAACACCTGTGTACTTTTGTTTTGGTAAACAAAAGCAACTTGTGTTTGTATCCTGTAGTTTTCTTTTGGTAAACAAAAGCTACCCCACGTGAAAATTGAGACAATGAAACTTCCTAATAGTACATTACTATTATCTCAATAGTTGATATCTTGTGGGGGAACGTTTCCACAAATCTCCACCTTGTCTCAATTTTTCACGGCAATGATCTTCAAGAACTATCTCCACCTTGGCATGATAAATTGTACCAATTTAGTGCTACAAACTTCAATGTCCCAGCGCCATTACAGCGCCTTGCACCCAAAGGTGCTTAATTTCTGAGGATGTTTATCAAATTTGAGCAATGCTCAAACTTGATTGTCAGTACCGTCTAGGTCAACATATCATAATTTGGATTCTCGTGAGTGCTTATTTTTCGAAGACAAATTTCACCGTCGTCGACAATCTCTCATATAAAATGAAAACGAATGTCAATGTGCTTGGTCCGCGCATGATGAACTTGATTCTTTGCAAAATGTATAGCACTTTGATTTGTCACATTAGATTTCCACATTTTCTTGAGAAATTCCCAAGTCACCAACTAGGCCTCGTAACCACAAAGCTTCCTTGACAACCTCTGTCAGAATCGCCATATATTCGCATACGTAGTAGACAACGCAATTGTTGAATGCAACATAGAACGCCAACTTCTTTGGACCACCAACTAAAGTAAACACGTAGCTTTGTTGTAGACAAGGCGTTTATCCAAGTCACCCGCATAATCCGAATCCACATAACCTTTGACATAAGATCCCAAACTTGCATCTCTCGGTATACCAAACCAACATCCAATGTGCCACACAAAAATCTCAAAATCCATTTCATGACATTCGTGCTCTTTTCCAGATTAGCCATATACCTACTAACCACACCGATTTTGCTGTGAAATATCCGCCGAGTGCAAACCAATGCATCATCAATCGAACTTCTACGCAACTCTCGTAGAGAAACCCTAATTCGGGTTCATCACATATTTCGAATTTGAATCAACAAAAAACATCATCACCATCCCCCCAGCCTATTAAAATATCCTCTCCATCCTTTGTTGAACGCGAAACTTCACTTGATTCTCTCAAACTCGTAGAATCAGAAGAACATGAGAAGAGGAAAGAGAAGAAAGAAGAAACGGAAGAAAAGACTGAAGAAGAATAAAAAGGAAGAAGAATGAGGAAGACACGAGTTTATCCTCTCGGTCGAGTAGGGATAAGGACAACCAAATTATTGAGTCACCCACGCCATGGATAAGGGCTGCCAAATCGGTTTGTCTAAAAATGACTACATACTCATCCGGTGCTATCTTTTTCGTCCAATGTCGGAATGACACGTTCAAGTAGTCCATTTCGCATAACTTCTCGAGTTCTATCTAACGGTACCGGTTTCGTATCTAGATCGTTGTTGGATTAATTTCTAATAATTAACGTTCGAGTTACACTAATCGAGTAATTAGCGGCTAAATCGTCTCTTGACTAGTCTAATAGCGTTGACGAGGTTGAGGGTCTTTACAACCTGTTCTTCACATAAGGTAACCACCAAACAAGCCCAAATCTACTTAAAAAATTTACATTTTTTTGAAATTTTGGATCAATTCAACCAACATTATCTAAGTTTGAAGCATACACAGGTACCCAAATACTCTTCCTCCGGTTGCGGTTGGTAAAATCCATGTTTTACTTCTTCATCTTCTCTAACTTTACTCTCTCAATAATTCTATTTCTTTTTAAAAAAAAAAAACCATTTGATTTTTCAATCTCACTAATCATCTCTAACTTAATCATTTTATTAATCATTACACTAACTATTATTAACACTAGCTATTATTAACACTAACTAATCATTACCCAAAATTAATCAGGAGGGTAATTTAGGTATTAATAGAAATATCTAGATAAGGGGTGACCTAGATTTATTTCTAAATATTTTACTAAAAATAAAACCATGGTCCCCAAAAAACCATGATCCCCAAAAAAAATGGTTCCTAATTAACACATCGTTGGGCTGGGCCTTG